>JBBDHG010000231.1:270000-272500 GCA_037951165.1 Lophius americanus | reverse complement strand
GATAGATACATAGATAGATAGATCTAGATAGATAGATCTAGATACATAGATAGATCTATCTAGATTGATCTAGATACATAGATCTATATAGATGGATAGATATATAGATAGATCTAGATAGATAGATAGATCTACATAGATAGATCTAGATAGATAGATAGATAGATCTAGATAGATAGATAGATCTAGATAGATCTAGATAGATACATAGATAGATCTAGATAGATAGATAGATCTATCTAGATTGATCTAGATACATAGATCTATATAGATAGATAGATAGATAGATAGATAGATAGATAGATAGATAGATAGATAGATAGATAGATAGATAGATAGATAGATAGATAGATAGATAGATAGATAGATAGATAGATAGATAGATAGATAGATCTATATACATAGATAGATAGATCTATATACATAGATAGATCTATATACATAGATAGATCTAGATACATAGATAGATAGATAGATAGATAGATAGATAGATAGATAGATAGATAGATAGATAGATAGATAGATCTATATACATAGATAGATAGATCTATATACATAGATAGATAGATCTATATACATAGATAGATCTATATACATAGATAGATCTAGATACATAGATAGATCTAGATACATAGATAGATAGATAGATAGATAGATAGATAGATACATAGATAGATCTAGATAGATATATAGATCTATCTAGATTGATCTAGATACATAGATCTATATAGATAGATAGATAAATAGTTAGATAGATCTAGATAGATACATAGATCTAGATAGATCTAGATAGATAGATAGATCTAGATAGATAGATCTAGATAGATCTAGATATATACATAGATAGATAGATCTAGATAGATAGATCTAGATAGATCTAGATAGTTACATAGATAGATAGATCTAAATAGATAGATAGATCTATCTAGATTGATCTAGATACATAGATCTATATAGATAGATAAATCTAGATAGATAGATCTAGATAGATATAGATAGATAGATAGATAGATAGATAGATAGATAGATAGATAGATAGATAGATCTAGATAGATACATAGATAGATCTAGATATATACATAGATCTATCTAGATTTATCTAGATACATAGATCTAGATAGATAGATAGATAGATAGATAGATAGATAGATAGATAGATAGATAGATAGATAGATAGATAGATAGATAGATAGATAGATCTATATACATAGATAGATAGATCTATATACATAGATAGATCTAGATACATAGATAGATCTAGATACATAGATAGATAGATAGATAGATAGATAGATAGATAGATAGATAGATAGATAGATCTGTATACATAGATAGATCTAGATAGATAGATAGATCTATCTAGATTGATCTAGATACATAGATCTATATAGATAGATAGATAGATAGATAGATAGATAGATAGATAGATAGATAGATAGATAGATAGATAGATAGATCTAGATAGATAGATAGATAGATCTAGATAGATAGATACATAGATCTAGATAGATAGATAGATCTAGATAGATCTAGATAGATACATAGCTAGATAGATACATAGCTAGATAGATCTAGATAGATAGATAGATAGATAGATAGATAGATAGATAGATCTAGATAGATACATAGATAGATAGATCTAGATAGATAGATAGATAGATCTAGATAGATCTAGATAGATACATAGATAGATCTAGATAGATATATAGATCTATCTAGATTGATCTAGATACATAGATCTATATAGATAGATAGATAGATAGATAGATAGATAGATAGATAGATAGATAGATAGATAGATAGATAGATAGATAGATAGATAGATAGATAGATAGATAGATAGATAGATAGATAGATAGATAGATAGATCTATATACATAGATAGATAGATCTATATACATAGATAGATCTAGATACATAGATAGATCTAGATACATAGATAGATCTAGATACATAGATAGATAGATAGATACATAGATAGATCTAGATAGATAGATAGATAGATCTAGATAGATCTAGATAGATACATAGATAGATCTAGATAGATAGATAGATCTATCTAGATTGATCTAGATACATAGATCTATATAGATAGATAGATAGATAGATAGATAGATAGATAGATAGATAGATAGATAGATAGATAGATAGATAGATAGATAGATAGATAGATAGATAGATAGATAGATAGATAGATAGATAGATAGATAGATAGATAGATAGATCTATATACATAGATAGATAGATCTATATACATAGATAGATCTAGATACATAGATAGATCTAGATACATAGATAGATCTAGATACATAGATAGATAGATAGATACATAGATAGATCTAGATAGATATATAGATCTATCTAGATTGATCTAGATACATAGATCTATATAGATAGATAGATAGATAGTTAGATAGATCTAGATAGATACATAGATCTATATAGATAGATCTAGATAGATCTAGATATATACATAGATAGATAGATCTAGATAGATAGA
>JBBDHG010000231.1:260000-265000 GCA_037951165.1 Lophius americanus | reverse complement strand
TAGATAGATCTACATAGATAGATCTAGATAGATAGATAGATAGATAGATAGATAGATCTAGATAGATAGATAGATAGATCTAGATAGATCTAGATAGATGCATAGATAGATCTAGATAGATATATAGATCTATCTAGATTGATCTAGATACATAGATCTATTTAGATAGATAGATAGATAGATAGATAGATAGATAGATAGATAGATAGATAGATAGATAGATAGATAGATAGATAGATAGATAGATAGATAGATAGATAGATAGATAGATAGATAGATAGATAGATAGATAGATAGATAGATAGATAGATAGATAGATCTATATACATAGATAGATAGATCTATATACATAGATAGATCTAGATACATAGATAGATCTAGATACATAGATAGATCTAGATACATAGATAGATAGATAGATACATAGATAGATCTAGATAGATAGATAGATAGATCTAGATAGATCTAGATAGATACATACATAGATCTATATAGATAGATAGATAGATAGATAGATAGATAGATAGATAGATAGATAGATAGATAGATAGATAGATAGATAGATAGATAGATAGATAGATAGATAGATAGATAGATAGATAGATAGATAGATAGATAGATAGATAGATAGATAGATAGATAGATAGATAGATAGATAGATCTATATACATAGATAGATAGATCTATATACATAGATAGATCTAGATACATAGATAGATCTAGATACATAGATAGATAGATCTAGATAGATAGATAGATCTATATAGATAGATAGATAGATAGATAGATAGATAGATAGATAGATAGATAGATAGATAGATAGATAGATAGATCTATATACATAGATAGATAGATCTATATACATAGATAGATCTAGATACATAGATAGATCTAGATACATAGATAGATCTAGATACATAGATAGATAGATAGATACATAGATAGATCTAGATAGATATATAGATCTATCTAGATTGATCTAGATACATAGATCTATATAGATAGATAGATAGATAGATAGTTAGATAGATCTAGATAGATACATAGATCTAGATAGATAGATCTAGATAGATAGATCTAGATAGATCTAGATATATACATAGATAGATAGATCTAGATAGATAGATAGATAGATCTAGATAGATCTAGATAGTTACATAGATAGATAGATCTAAATAGATAGATAGATCTATCTAGATTGATCTAGATACATAGATCTATATAGATAGATAAATCTAGATAGATAGATCTAGATAGATATAGATAGATCTAGATAGATACATAGATAGATAGATCTAGATAGATAGATCTAGATACATAGATAGATCTATCTAGATTGATCTAGATACATAGATCTATATAGATGGATAGATATATAGATAGATCTAGATAGATAGATAGATCTACATAGATAGATCTAGATAGATAGATAGATAGATCTAGATAGATAGATAGATCTAGATAGATCTAGATAGATACATAGATAGATCTAGATAGATAGATAGATCTATCTAGATTGATCTAGATACATAGATCTATATAGATAGATAGATAGATAGATAGATAGATAGATAGATAGATAGATAGATAGATAGATAGATAGATAGATAGATAGATAGATAGATAGATAGATAGATAGATAGATAGATAGATAGATCTATATACATAGATAGATAGATCTATATACATAGATAGATCTATATACATAGATAGATCTAGATACATAGATAGATAGATAGATAGATAGATAGATAGATAGATAGATAGATAGATAGATAGATAGATAGATAGATAGATCTATATACATAGATAGATAGATCTATATACATAGATAGATAGATCTATATACATAGATAGATCTATATACATAGATAGATCTAGATACATAGATAGATCTAGATACATAGATAGATAGATAGATAGATAGATAGATACATAGATAGATCTAGATAGATATATAGATCTATCTAGATTGATCTAGATACATAGATCTATATAGATAGATAGATAAATAGTTAGATAGATCTAGATAGATACATAGATCTAGATAGATCTAGATAGATAGATAGATCTAGATAGATAGATCTAGATAGATCTAGATATATACATAGATAGATAGATCTAGATAGATAGATCTAGATAGATCTAGATAGTTACATAGATAGATAGATCTAAATAGATAGATAGATCTATCTAGATTGATCTAGATACATAGATCTATATAGATAGATAAATCTAGATAGATAGATCTAGATAGATATAGATAGATAGATAGATAGATAGATAGATAGATAGATAGATAGATAGATAGATAGATCTAGATAGATACATAGATAGATCTAGATATATACATAGATCTATCTAGATTTATCTAGATACATAGATCTAGATAGATAGATAGATAGATAGATAGATAGATAGATAGATAGATAGATAGATAGATAGATAGATAGATAGATAGATAGATAGATAGATCTATATACATAGATAGATAGATCTATATACATAGATAGATCTAGATACATAGATAGATCTAGATACATAGATAGATAGATAGATAGATAGATAGATAGATAGATAGATAGATAGATCTGTATACATAGATAGATCTAGATAGATAGATAGATCTATCTAGATTGATCTAGATACATAGATCTATATAGATAGATAGATAGATAGATAGATAGATAGATAGATAGATAGATAGATAGATAGATAGATAGATAGATCTAGATAGATAGATAGATAGATCTAGATAGATAGATACATAGATCTAGATAGATAGATAGATCTAGATAGATCTAGATAGATACATAGCTAGATAGATACATAGCTAGATAGATCTAGATAGATAGATAGATAGATAGATAGATAGATAGATCTAGATAGATACATAGATAGATAGATCTAGATAGATAGATAGATAGATCTAGATAGATCTAGATAGATACATAGATAGATCTAGATAGATATATAGATCTATCTAGATTGATCTAGATACATAGATCTATATAGATAGATAGATAGATAGATAGATAGATAGATAGATAGATAGATAGATAGATAGATAGATAGATAGATAGATAGATAGATAGATAGATAGATAGATAGATAGATAGATAGATAGATAGATAGATAGATCTATATACATAGATAGATAGATCTATATACATAGATAGATCTAGATACATAGATAGATCTAGATACATAGATAGATCTAGATACATAGATAGATAGATAGATACATAGATAGATCTAGATAGATAGATAGATAGATCTAGATAGATCTAGATAGATACATAGATAGATCTAGATAGATAGATAGATCTATCTAGATTGATCTAGATACATAGATCTATATAGATAGATAGATAGATAGATAGATAGATAGATAGATAGATAGATAGATAGATAGATAGATAGATAGATAGATAGATAGATAGATAGATAGATAGATAGATAGATAGATAGATAGATAGATAGATAGATAGATCTATATACATAGATAGATAGATCTATATACATAGATAGATCTAGATACATAGATAGATCTAGATACATAGATAGATCTAGATACATAGATAGATAGATAGATACATAGATAGATCTAGATAGATATATAGATCTATCTAGATTGATCTAGATACATAGATCTATATAGATAGATAGATAGATAGTTAGATAGATCTAGATAGATACATAGATCTATATAGATAGATCTAGATAGATCTAGATATATACATAGATAGATAGATCTAGATAGATAGATAGATAGATCTAGATAGATCTAGATAGTTACATAGATAGATAGATCTAAATAGATAGATAGATCTATCTAGATTGATCTAGATACATAGATCTATATAGATAGATAAATCTAGATAGATAGATCTAGATAGATATAGATAGATCTAGATAGATACATAGATAGATGGATCTAGATAGATAGATCTAGATACATAGATAGATCTATCTAGATTGATCTAGATACATAGATCTATATAGATGGATAGATATATAGATAGATCTAGATAGATAGATAGATCTACATAGATAGATCTAGATAGATAGATAGATAGATAGATCTAGATAGATAGATAGATAGATCTAGATAGATCTAGATAGATACATAGATAGATCTAGATAGATAGATAGATCTATCTAGATTGATCTAGATACATAGATCTATATAGATAGATAGATAGATAGATAGATAGATAGATAGATAGATAGATAGATAGATAGATAGATAGATAGATAGATAGATAGATAGATAGATAGATAGATAGATAGATAGATAGATAGATAGATAGATAGATAGATAGATAGATAGATCTATATACATAGATAGATAGATCTATATACATAGATAGATCTATATACATAGATAGATCTAGATACATAGATAGATCTAGATACATAGATAGATAGATAGATAGATAGATAGATAGATACATAGATAGATCTAGATAGATATATAGATCTATCTAGATTGATCTAGATACATAGATCTATATAGATAGATAGATAAATAGTTAGATAGATCTAGATAGATACATAGATCTAGATAGATCTAGATAGATAGATAGGTCTAGATAGATAGATCTAGATAGATAGATCTAGATAGATCTAGATATATACATAGATAGATAGATCTAGATAGATAGATCTAGATAGATCTAGATAGTTACATAGATAGATAGATCTAAATAGATAGATAGATCTATCTAGATTGATCTAGATACATAGATCTATATAGATAGATAAATCTAGATAGATAGATCTAGATAGATATAGATAGATAGATAGATAGATAGATAGATAGATAGATAGATAGATAGATAGATAGATAGATAGATAGATAGATAGATAGATAGATAGATAGATAGATAGATAGATAGATAGATAGATAGATAGATAGATAGATCTATATACATAGATAGATAGATCTATATACATAGATAGATCTAGATACATAGATAGATCTAGATACATAGATA
>JBBDHG010000231.1:252500-255000 GCA_037951165.1 Lophius americanus | reverse complement strand
GATTGATCTAGATACATAGATCTATATAGATAGATAGATAGATAGATAGATCTAGATAGATCTAGATAGATACATAGATAGATACATAGATAGATAGATCTAGATAGATAGATAGATCTAAATAGATAGATAGATCTAGATAGATACATAGATAGATCTAGATAGATAGATACATAGCTAGATAGATCTAGATAGATAGATAGATCGATTTAAATAGATAGATCTAGATAGATACATAGCTAGATAGATCTAGATAGATAGATAGATAGATAGATCTAGATAGATACATAGATAGATAGATCTAGATAGATCTAGATAGATACAGATCTAGATAGATCTAGATAGATACTTAGATAGATACATAGATAGATAGATCTAGATAGATAGATAGATCTAAATAGATAGATCTAGATAGATACATAGGTAACTCTAGATAGATAGATAGATAGATAGATAGATAGATAGATAGATCTAGATAGATAGATAGATCTAGATAGATAGATAGATCTATCTAGATTGATCTAGATAGATAGATCTATATAGATAGATAGATAGTAAGATAGATAGATAGATAGATAGATCTATATACATAGATAGATAGATCTAGACAGATAGATCTAGATAGATACATAGATAGATCTAGATACATAGATAGATAGATAGATAGATAGATAGATAGATAGATAGATAGATAGATAGATAGATAGATAGATCTATCTAGATTGATCTAGATACATAGCTAGATAGATCTAGATAGATAGATAGAGATAGATAGATAGATAGATAGATAGATCTATCTAGATTGATCTACACACATAGCTAGATAGATCTAGATAGATAGATAGATAGATAGATAGATCTAGATAGATAGATAGATCTATCTAGATTGATCTAGATACATAGATCTATATAGATAGATAGATAGATAGATCTAGATAGATCTAGATAGATACATAGATAGATAGATTTAGATAGATAGATCTAGATAGATCTAGATAGATACATAGATAGATAGATCTAGATAGATAGATCTAGATAGATACATAGCTAGATAGATAGATAGATAGATCTAGATACATAGATAGATCTATCTAGATTGATCTAGATACATAGATCTATATAGATGGATAGATATATAGATAGATCTAGATAGATAGATAGATCCACATAGATAGATCTAGATAGATAGATAGATAGATCTAGATAAATAGATAGATAGATCTAGATAGATCTAGATAGATACATAGATAGATCTAGATAGATAGATAGATAGATCTATCTAGATTGATCCAGATACATAGATCTATATAGATAAATAGATAGATAGATAGATAGATAGATAGATAGATAGATAGATAGATAGATAGATCTATATACATAGATAGATAGATCTATATACATAGATAGATCTAGATACATAGATAGATCTAGATACATAGATAGATCTAGATACATAGATAGATAGATAGATAGATACATAGATAGATATAGATAGATATATAGATCTATCTAGATTTATCTAGATACATAGATCTATATAGATAGATAGATAGATAGTTAGATAGATCTAGATAGATACATAGATCTACATAGATCTAGATAGATAGATAGATCTAGATAGATAGATCTAGATAGATCTAGATATATACATAGATAGATCTAGATAGATAGATAGATAGATCTAGATAGATCTAGATAGTTACATAGATAGATAGATCTAAATAGATAGATAGATCTATCTAGATTGATCTAGATACATAGATCTATATAGATAGATAGATCTAGATAGATAGATCTAGATAGATATAGATAGATAGATAGATAGATCTAGATAGATACATAGATAGATCTAGATATATACATAGATCTATCTAGATTTATCTAGATACATAGATCTAGATAGATAGATAGATAGATAGATAGATAGATAGATAGATAGATAGATAGATCTATATACATAGATAGATAGATCTATATACATAGATAGATCTAGATACATAGATAGATCTAGATACATAGATAGATCTAGATACATAGATAGATAGATAGATAGATAGATAGATAGATAGATAGATAGATAGATAGATAGATAGATAGATCTAGATAGATAGATAGATCTATCTAGATTGATCTAGATTCATAGATCTAGATAGATAGATAGATAGATAGATAGATAGATAGATAGATAGATAGATAGATAGATAGATAGATAGATAGATAGATAGATAGATAGATAGATAGATAGATAGATCTAGATAGATAGATAGATAGATCTAGATAGATAGATACATAGATCTAGATAGATAGATAGATCTAGATAGATCTAGATAGATACATAGCTAGATAGATACATAGCTAGATAGATCTAGATAGATAGATAGATAGATAGATAGATAGATAGATAGATAGATAGATAGATAGATCTAGATAGATACATAGATAGATAGATCTAGATAGATAGATAGATAGATAGATAGATAGATAGATAGATAGATCTAGA
>JBBDHG010000231.1:247500-250000 GCA_037951165.1 Lophius americanus | reverse complement strand
TATCTAGATTGATCTAGATATATAGATCTATATAGATAGATAGATAGATAGACAGATCTAGATAGATACATAGATAGATACATAGATAGATAGATCTAGATAGATAGATAGATCTAAATAGATAGATAGATCTAGATAGATACATAGATAGATCTAGATAGATAGATACATAGCTAGATAGAACTAGATAGATAGATAGATCGATATAGATAGATAGATCTAGATAGATACATAGCTAGATAGATCTAGATAGATAGATAGATAGATAGATCTAGATAGATACATAGATAGATAGATCTAGATAGATCTAGATAGATACTTAGATAGATACATAGATAGATAGATCTAGATAGATACATAGGTAACTCTAGATAGATAGATAGATAGATAGATAGATAGATAGATCTAGATAGATAGATAGATCTAGATAGATAGATAGATAGATCTAGATAGATAGATAGATAGATAGATCTAGACTGATCTAGATACATAGATCTATATAGATAGATAGATAGATCTAGATAGATACATAGATAGATCTAGATAGATCTAGATAGATAGATAGATCTAGATAGATGTAGATAGATAGATCTAGATAGATAGATCTAGATAGATCTAGATAGATCTAGATAGTTACATAGATAGATAGATCTAGATAGATCTAGATAGTTACATAGATAGATAGATTTAAATATATAGATAGATCTATCTAGATTGATCTAGATACATAGATCTATATAGATAGATAGATAGATAGATAGATCTAGATAGATCTAGATAGATACATAGATAGATACATAGATAGATAGATCTAGATAGATAGATAGATCTAAATAGATAGATAGATCTAGATAGATACATAGATAGATCTAGATAGATAGATACATAGCTAGATAGATCTAGATAGATAGATAGATCGATATAGATAGATAGATCTAGATAGATACATAGCTAGATAGATCTAGATAGATAGATAGATAGATAGATCTAGATAGATACATAGATAGATAGATCTAGATAGATCTAGATAGATACTTAGATAGATACATAGATAGATAGATCTAGATAGATAGATAGATCTAAATAGATAGATCTAGATAGATACATAGGTAACTCTAGATAGATAGATAGATAGATAGATAGATAGATCTAGATAGATAGATAGATCTAGATAGATAGATAGATCTATCTAGATTGATCTAGATAGATAGATCTATATAGATAGATAGATAGTAAGATAGATAGATAGATAGATAGATCTATATACATAGATAGATAGATCTAGACAGATAGATCTAGATAGATACATAGATAGATCTAGATACATAGATAGATAGATAGATAGATAGATAGATAGATAGATAGATAGATAGATAGATAGATAGATCTATCTAGATTGATCTAGATACATAGCTAGATAGATCTAGATAGATAGATAGATCTAGATAGATAGATAGATAGATAGATAGATCTATCTAGATTGATCTACACACATAGCTAGATAGATCTAGATAGATAGATAGATAGATAGATAGATCTAGATAGATAGATAGATCTATCTAGATTGATCTAGATACATAGATCTATATAGATAGATAGATAGATAGATCTAGATAGATCTAGATAGATACATAGATAGATAGATTTAGATAGATAGATCTAGATAGATCTAGATAGATACATAGATAGATAGATCTAGATAGATAGATCTAGATAGATACATAGCTAGATAGATAGATAGATAGATCTAGATACATAGATAGATCTATCTAGATTGATCTAGATACATAGATCTATATAGATGGATAGATATATAGATAGATCTAGATAGATAGATAGATCCACATAGATAGATCTAGATAGATAGATAGATAGATCTAGATAAATAGATAGATAGATCTAGATAGATCTATATAGATACATAGATAGATCTAGATAGATAGATAGATAGATCTATCTAGATTGATCCAGATACATAGATCTATATAGATAAATAGATAGATAGATAGATAGATAGATAGATAGATAGATAGATAGATAGATAGATAGATAGATAGATCTATATACATAGATAGATAGATCTATATACATAGATAGATCTAGATACATAGATAGATCTAGATACATAGATAGATCTAGATACATAGATAGATAGATAGATAGATACATAGATAGATATAGATAGATATATAGATCTATCTAGATTTATCTAGATACATAGATCTATATAGATAGATAGATAGATAGTTAGATAGATCTAGATAGATACATAGATCTACATAGATCTAGATAGATAGATAGATCTAGATAGATAGATCTAGATAGATCTAGATATATACATAGATAGATCTAGATAGATAGATAGATAGATCTAGATAGATCTAGATAGTTACATAGATAGATAGATCTAAATAGATAGATAGATCTATCTAGATTGATCTAGATACATAGATCTATATAGATAGATAGATCTAGATAGATAGATCTAGATAGATATAGA
>JBBDHG010000231.1:222500-225000 GCA_037951165.1 Lophius americanus | reverse complement strand
ATAGATAGATAGATCTAGATACATAGATAGATCTAGATACATAGATAGATCTAGATACATAGATAAATAGAAAGATAGATCTAGATACATAGATAGATAGAATGATAGATCTAGATACATAGATAGATCTATCTAGATTGATCTAGATACATAGATCTATATAGATAGATAGATCTAGATAGATCTAGATAGATAGATATAGATAGATAGATAGATAGATCTAGATAGATACATAGATAGATCTAGATATATACATAGATAGATCTAGATTTATCTAGATACATAGATCTAGATAGATAGATAGATAGATAGATAGATAGATAGATAGATAGATAGATAGATAGATAGATCTAGACAGATAGATAGATAGATAGATCTAGATTGATCTAGATACATAGATAGATCTAGATAGATAGATAGATAGATAGATCTAGATAGATCTAGATAGATCTAGATAGATACATAGATAGATAGATCTAGATAGATCTAGATAGTTACATAGATAGATAGATCTCAATATATAGATCTATCTAGATTGATCTAGATACATAGATCTATATAGATAGATAGATAGATCTAGATAGATAGATCTAGATAGATCTAGATAGATACATAGATAGATAGATCTAGATAGATAGATAGATTTATCTAGATTGATCTAGATATATAGATCTATATAGATAGATAGATAGATAGATAGATAGATAGATAGATAGATAGATTTAGATAAATTGATCTAGATACATAGATCTATATAGATAGATAGATAGATAGATAGATCTAGATACATAGATAGATAGATCTATATACATAGATAGATCTATATAGATGGATAGATATATAGATAGATCTAGATAGATAGATAGATAGATAGATCTAGATAGATAGATAGATAGATAGATCTAGATAGATCTAGATAGATACATAGATAGATAGATCTGGATAGATAGATCTATCTAGATTGATCTAGATACATAGATCTATATAGATACATAGATAGATAGATCTAGATAGATAGATAGATTTATCTAGATTGATCTAGATACATAGATCTATATAGATAGATAGATAGATAGATAGATAGATAGATCTAGATACATAGATAGATCTAGATACATAGATAGATCTAGATACATAGATAAATAGAAAGATAGATCTAGATACATAGATAGATAGAAAGATAGATCTAGATACATAGATAGATCTATCTAGATTGATCTAGATACATAGATCTATATAGATGGATAGATATATAGATAGATCTAGATAGATAGATAGATCTACATAGATAGATCTAGATAGATAGATAGATAGATAGATAGATAGATCTAGATAGATAGATAGATCTATCTAGATTGATCTAGATACATAGCTAGATGGATCTAGATAGATAGATAGATCTAGATAGATAGATAGATCTATCTAGATTGATCTAGATACATAGATCTATATAGATTGATAGATAGATAGATAGATAGATACATAGATAGATCTAGATAGATAGATAGATAGATAGATCTAGATAGATCTAGATAGATCTAGATAGATACATAGATAGATAGATCTAGATAGATCTAGATAGTTACATAGATAGATAGATCTCAATATATAGATCTATCTAGATTGATCTAGATACATAGATCTATATAGATAGATAGATAGATCTAGATAGATAGATCTAGATAGATCTAGATAGATACATAGATAGATAGATCTAGATAGATAGATAGATTTATCTAGATTGATCTAGATACATAGATCTATATAGATAGATAGATAGATAGATAGATAGATAGATAGATAGATAGATAGATTTAGATAGATTGATCTAGATACATAGATCTATATAGATAGATAGATAGATAGATAGATCTAGATACATAGATAGATAGATCTATATACATAGATAGATCTATATAGATGGATAGATATATAGATAGATCTAGATAGATAGATAGATAGATAGATCTAGATAGATAGATAGATAGATCTAGATAGATAGATAGATCTATCTAGATTGATCTAGATACATAGCTAGATGGATCTAGATAGATAGATAGATCTATCTAGATTGATCTAGATACATAGATCTATATAGATTGATAGATAGATAGATAGATAGATACATAGATAGATCTAGATAGATAGATAGATCTATCTAGATTGATCTAGATACATAGATCTATATAGATAGATAGATAGATAGATAGATAGATAGATAGATAGATAGATAGATAGATAGATAGATAGATAGATAGATAGATAGATAGATAGATAGATAGATCTATCTAGATTGATCTAGATACATAGATCTATATAGATAGATAGATAGATAGATAGATAGATCTAGATAGATCTAGATAGATACATAGATAGATAGATTTAGATAGATAGATCTAGATCAATCTAGATAGATCTAGATAGATCTAGATAGATACATAGCTAGATAGATAGATAGATCTAGATACATAGATAGATCTATCTAGATTGATCTAGATAC
>JBBDHG010000231.1:197500-215000 GCA_037951165.1 Lophius americanus | reverse complement strand
GATAGATAGATAGATAGATAGATAGATAGATTTAGATAGATTGATCTAGATACATAGATCTATATAGATAGATAGATAGATAGATAGATCTAGATACATAGATAGATAGATCTATATACATAGATAGATCTATATAGATGGATAGATATATAGATAGATCTAGATAGATAGATAGATAGATAGATCTAGATAGATAGATAGATAGATCTAGATAGATCTAGATAGATACATAGATAGATAGATCTGGATAGATAGATCTATCTAGATTGATCTAGATACATAGATCTATATAGATACATAGATAGATCTAGATAGATAGATAGATTTATCTAGATTGATCTAGATACATAGATCTATATAGATAGATAGATAGATAGATAGATAGATAGATAGATCTAGATACATAGATAGATCTAGATACATAGATAGATCTAGATACATAGATAAATAGAAAGATAGATCTAGATACATAGATAGATAGAAAGATAGATCTAGATACATAGATAGATCTATCTAGATTGATCTAGATACATAGATCTATATAGATGGATAGATATATAGATAGATCTAGATAGATAGATAGATCTACATAGATAGATCTAGATAGATAGATAGATAGATAGATAGATCTAGATAGATAGATAGATCTATCTAGATTGATCTAGATACATAGCTAGATGGATCTAGATAGATAGATAGATCTAGATAGATAGATAGATCTATCTAGATTGATCTAGATACATAGATCTATATAGATAGATAGATAGATAGATCTAGATAGATACATAGATAGATCTAGATAGATAGATAGATCTATCTAGATTGATCTAGATACATAGATCTATATAGATAGATAGATAGATAGATAGATAGATAGATAGATAGATAGATAGATAGATAGATAGATAGATAGATAGATAGATAGATAGATAGATAGATAGATAGATAGATAGATAGATCTATCTAGATTGATCTAGATACATAGATCTATATAGATAGATAGATAGATAGATAGATATATCTAGATAGATCTAGATAGATACATAGATAGATAGATTTAGATAGATAGATCTAGATCAATCTAGATAGATCTAGATAGATCTAGATAGATACATAGCTAGATAGATAGATAGATCTAGATACATAGATAGATCTATCTAGATTGATCTAGATACATAGATCTATATAGATGGATAGATATATAGATAGATCTAGATAGATAGATAGATCTACATAGATAGATCTAGATAGATAGATAGTTAGATCTAGATGATAGATAGATAGATCTAGATAGATCTAGATACATAGATCTATATAGATAGATAGATAGATAGATAGATAGATCTAGATACATAGATAGATCTAGATACATAGATAGATCTAGATACATAGATAAATAGAAAGATAGATCTAGATACATAGATAGATAGAAAGATAGATCTAGATACATAGATAGATCTATCTAGATTGATCTAGATACATAGATCTATATAGATAGATAGATCTAGATAGATAGATCTAGATAGATAGATATAGATAGATAGATAGATAGATCTAGATAGATACATAGATAGATCTAGATATATACATAGATAGATCTAGATTTATCTAGATACATAGATCTAGATAGATAGATAGATAGATAGATAGATAGATAGATAGATAGATAGATAGATAGATAGATAGATAGATAGATAGATAGATAGATCTAGACAGATAGATAGATAGATAGATCTAGATTGATCTAGATACATAGATAGATCTAGATAGATAGATAGATAGATAGATCTAGATAGATCTAGATAGATACATAGATAGATAGATCTAGATAGATCTAGATAGTTACATAGATAGATAGATCTCAATATATAGATCTATCTAGATTGATCTAGATACATAGATCTATATAGATAGATAGATAGATCTAGATAGATAGATCTAGATAGATCTAGATAGATACATAGATAGATAGATCTAGATAGATAGATAGATTTATCTAGATTGATCTAGATACATAGATCTATATAGATAGATAGATAGATAGATAGATAGATAGATTTAGATAGATTGATCTAGATACATAGATCTATATAGATAGATAGATAGATAGATAGATCTAGATACATAGATAGATAGATCTATATACATAGATAGATCTATATAGATGGATAGATATATAGATAGATCTAGATAGATAGATAGATAGATAGATCTAGATAGATAGATAGATAGATCTAGATAGATCTAGATAGATACATAGATAGATAGATCTGGATAGATAGATCTATCTAGATTGATCTAGATACATAGATCTATATAGATACATAGATAGATAGATCTAGATAGATAGATAGATTTATCTAGATTGATCTAGATACATAGATCTATATAGATAGATAGATAGATAGATAGATAGATCTAGATACATAGATAGATCTAGATACATAGATAGATCTAGATACATAGATAAATAGAAAGATAGATCTAGATACATAGATAGATAGAAAGATAGATCTAGATACATAGATAGATCTATCTAGATTGATCTAGATACATAGATCTATATAGATGGATAGATATATAGATAGATCTAGATAGATAGATAGATCTACATAGATAGATCTAGATAGATAGATAGATAGATAGATAGATCTAGATAGATAGATCTATCTAGATTGATCTAGATACATAGCTAGATGGATCTAGATAGATAGATAGATCTAGATAGATAGATAGATCTATCTAGATTGATCTAGATACATAGATCTATATAGATTGATAGATAGATAGATAGATAGATACATAGATAGATCTAGATAGATAGATAGATCTATCTAGATTGATCTAGATACATAGATCTATATAGATAGATAGATAGATAGATAGATAGATAGATAGATAGATAGATAGATAGATAGATAGATAGATAGATAGATAGATAGATAGATAGATAGATAGATAGATAGATAGATAGATAGATAGATAGATCTATCTAGATTGATCTAGATACATAGATCTATATAGATAGATAGATAGATAGATAGATAGATCTAGATAGATCTAGATAGATACATAGATAGATAGATTTAGATAGAAAGATCTAGATCAATCTAGATAGATCTAGATAGATCTAGATAGATACATAGCTAGATAGATAGATAGATCTAGATACATAGATAGATCTATCTAGATTGATCTAGATACATAGATCTATATAGATGGATAGATATATAGATAGATCTAGATAGATAGATAGATCTACATAGATAGATCTAGATAGATAGATAGTTAGATCTAGATAGATAGATAGATAGATCTAGATAGATCTAGATAGATACATAGATAGATAGATCTAGATAGATAGATCTAGATAGATACATAGATAGATAGATTTAGATAGATAGATCTAGATAGATCTAGATCAATCTAGATAGATCTAGATAGATACATAGATAGATAGATCTAGATAGATAGATCTAGATAGATACATAGCTAGAAAGATAGATCTAGATACATAGATAGATCTATCTAGATTGATCTAGATACATAGATCTATATAGATGGATAGATATATAGATAGATCTAGATAGATAGATAGATCTACATAGATAGATCTAGATAGATAGTTAGATCTAGATAGATAGATAGATAGATCTAGATAGATCTAGATAGATACATAGATAGATAGATCTAGATAGATACATAGATAGATAGATCTAGATAGATAGATCTAGATAGATACATAGATCTAGATAGATCTAGATAGATAGATAGATCTAGATAGATAGATCTAGATAGATAGATCTAGATAGATAGATCTAAATAGATCTAGATATATACATAGATAGATAGATTTATCTAGATTGATCTAGATACATAGATCTATATAGATAGATAGATAGATAGATAGATAGATAGATAGATAGATAGATAGATAGATAGATAGATCTAGATACATAGATAGATAGATCTATATACATAGATAGATCTAGATACATAGATAGATCTATATACATAGATAGATCTAGATACATAGATAGATCTAGATACATAGATAAATAGAAAGATAGATCTAGATACATAGATAGATAGAAAGATAGATCTAGATACATAGATAGATCTATCTAGATTGATCTAGATACATAGATCTATATAGATGGATAGATATATAGATAGATCTAGATAGATAGATAGATCTACATAGATAGATCTAGATAGATAGATAGATAGATAGATAGATCTAGATAGATAGATAGATTTATCTAGATTGATCTAGATACATAGATCTATAT
The DNA here is from genome assembly GCA_037951165.1 of Lophius americanus. NCBI lineage: Eukaryota > Metazoa > Chordata > Actinopteri > Lophiiformes > Lophiidae > Lophius > Lophius americanus. Next base: position 210,708 of record JBBDHG010000231.1, on the reverse strand, counting down.
AGATAGATAGATAGATAGATAGATAGATAGATAGATAGATAGATAGATAGATAGATAGATAGATCTAGATACATAGATAGATAGATCTATATACATAGATAGATCTAGATACATAGATAGATCTATATACATAGATAGATCTAGATACATAGATAGATCTAGATACATAGATAAATAGAAAGATAGATCTAGATACATAGATAGATAGAAAGATAGATCTAGATACATAGATAGATCTATCTAGATTGATCTAGATACATAGATCTATATAGATGGATAGATATATAGATAGATCTAGATAGATAGATAGATCTACATAGATAGATCTAGATAGATAGATAGATAGATAGATAGATCTAGATAGATAGATAGATCTATCTAGCTATGTATCTAGATTGATCTAGATACATAGCTAGATGGATCTAGATAGATAGATAGATCTAGATAGATAGATAGATCTATCTAGATTGATCTAGATACATAGATCTATATAGATAGATAGATAGATACATAGATAGATACATAGATAGATCTAGATAGATAGATCTATCTAGATCTATCTAGATACATAGATCTATATAGATAGATAGATAGATAGATAGATAGATAGATAGATAGATAGATAGATAGATAGATAGATAGATAGATAGATAGATAGATAGATAGATAGATAGATAGATAGATAGATAGATAGATAGATAGATAGATAGATAGATAGATAGATAGATAGATAGATAGATAGATAGATAGATAGATATATCTATCTATAGATAGATAGATAGATAGATAGATACATAGATAGATCTAGATAGATAGATCTATCTAGATTGATCTAGATACATAGATCTATATAGATAGATAGATATATAGATAGATAGATAGATAGATAGATAGATAGATAGATAGATAGATAGATAGATAGATAGATAGATAGATAGATAGATAGATAGATAGATAGATAGATAGATAGATCTATCTAGATTGATCTAGATACATAGATCTATATAGATAGATAGATAGATAGATAGATAGATAGATCTAGATAGATCTAGATAGATACATAGATAGATAGATTTAGATAGATAGATCTAGATAGATCTAGATCAATCTAGATAGATCTAGATAGATACATTGATAGATAGCTCTAGATAGATACATAGCTAGATAGATAGATAGATCTAGATACATAGATAGATCTATCTAGATTGATCTAGATACATAGATCTATATAGATGGATAGATATATAGATAGATCTAGATAGATAGATAGATCTACATAGATAGATCTAGATATCTATGTAGATCTCTATGTAGATAGTTAGATCTAGATAGATAGATAGATAGATCTAGATAGATCTAGATAGATACATAGATAGATAGATAGATAGATCTAGATAGATACATAGATAGATAGATTTAGATAGATAGATCTAGATCAATCTAGATAGATCTAGATAGATACATAGATAGATAGATCTAGATAGATAGATCTAGATAGATACATAGCTAGATAGATAGATCTAGATACATAGATAGATCTATCTAGATTGATCTAGATACATAGATCTATATAGATAGATAGATAGATAGATAGATCTAGATAGATCTAGATAGATACATAGATAGATAGATCTAGATAGATACATAGATAGATAGATCTAGATAGATAGATCTAGATAGATACATAGATCTAGATAGATATAGATAGATAGATCTAGATAGATAGATCTAAATAGATCTAGATATATACATAGATAGATAGATCTAGATAGATAGATAGATCTAGATAGATCTAGATAGTTACATAGATAGATAGATCTAAATAGATAGATAGATCTATCTAGATTGATCTAGATACATAGATCTATATAGATAGATAGATCTAGATAGATACATAGATAGATCTAGATATATACATAGATCTATCTAGATTTATCTAGATACATAGATCTAGATAGATAGATAGATAGATAGATAGATAGATAGATAGATAGATAGATAGATAGATAGATAGATAGATAGATAGATAGATAGATAGATAGATAGATCTATATACATAGATAGATCTAGATACATAGATAGAAATAGATACATAGATAGATCTAGATATATACATAGATCTATCTAGATTTATCTAGATACATAGATCTAGATAGATAGATAGATAGATAGATAGATAGATAGATAGATAGATAGATAGATAGATAGATAGATAGATAGATAGATAGATAGATAGATAGATAGATAGATCTATATACATAGATAGATAGATCTATATACATAGATAGATCTAGATACATAGATAGATCTAGATAGATCTAGATAGATACATAGATAGATTGATCTAGATTGATCTAGATACATAGATCTATATAGATAGATAGATAGATAGATAGATAGATAGATAGATAGATAGATAGATAGATCTATATACATAGATAGATAGATCTATATACATAGATAGATCTAGATACATAGATAGATCTAGATAGATCTAGATAGATACATAGATAGATAGATCTAGATTGATCTAGATACATAGATCTATATAGATAGATAGATAGATAGATAGATAGATAGATAGATAGATAGATAGATAGATAGATAGATAGATAGATAGATAGATAGATAGATAGATAGATAGATAGATAGATAGATAGATAGATAGATAGATAGATAGATAGATAGATAGATACATAGATCTATATAGATAGATAGATAGATAGATAGATAGATAGATAGATAGATAGATAGATCTAGATAGATCTAGATAGATAGATTTAGATAGATAGATCTAGATAGATCTAGATCAATCTAGATAGATCTAGATAGATACATTGATAGATAGATCTAGATAGATACATAGCTAGATAGATAGATAGATCTAGATACATAGATAGATCTATCTAGATTGATCTAGATACATAGATCTATATAGATGGATAGATATATAGATAGATCTAGATAGATAGATAGATCTACATAGATAGATCTAGATATCTATGTAGATCTCTATGTAGATAGTTAGATCTAGATAGATAGATAGATAGATCTAGATAGATCTAGATAGATACATAGATAGATAGATCTAGATAGATACATAGATAGATAGATTTAGATAGATAGATCTAGATAGATCTAGATCAATCTAGATAGATCTAGATAGATACATAGATAGATAGATCTAGATAGATAGATCTAGATAGATACATAGCTAGATAGATAGATCTAGATACATAGATAGATCTATCTAGATTGATCTAGATACATAGATCTATATAGATAGATAGATAGATAGATAGATCTAGATAGATCTAGATAGATACATAGATAGATCTAGATAGATACATAGATAGATAGATCTAGATAGATAGATCTAGATAGATACATAGATCTAGATAGATATAGATAGATCGATCTAGATAGATAGATCTAAATAGATCTAGATATATACATAAATAGATAGATCTAGATAGATAGATAGATCTAGATAGATCTAGATAGTTACATAGATAGATAGATCTAAATAGATAGATAGATCTATCTAGATTGATCTAGATACATAGATCTATATAGATAGATAGATCTAGATAGCTACATAGATAGATCTAGATATATACATAGATCTATCTAGATTTATCTAGATACATAGATCTAGATAGATAGATAGATAGATAGATAGATAGATAGATAGATAGATAGATAGATAGATAGATAGATAGATAGATAGATAGATAGATAGATAGATAGATAGATAGATCTATATACATAGATAGATCTAGATACATAGATAGAAATAGATACATAGATAGATCTAGATATATACATAGATCTATCTAGATTTATCTAGATACATAGATCTAGATAGATAGATAGATAGATAGATAGATAGATAGATAGATAGATAGATAGATAGATAGATAGATAGATAGATAGATAGATAGATAGATCTATATACATAGATAGATAGATCTATATACATAGATAGATCTAGATACATAGATAGATCTAGATAGATCTAGATAGATACATAGATAGATAGATCTAGATTGATCTAGATACATAGATCTATATAGATAGATAGATAGATAGATAGATAGATAGATAGATCTATATACATAGATAGATAGATCTATATACATAGATAGATCTAGATACATAGATAGATCTAGATAGATCTAGATAGATACATAGATAGATCTAGATTGATCTAGATACATAGATCTATATAGATAGATAGATAGATAGATAGATAGATAGATAGATAGATAGATAGATAGATAGATAGATAGATAGATAGATAGATAGATAGATAGATAGATAGATAGATAGATAGATAGATAGATCTAGACAGATAGATCTAGATAGATACATAGATAGATCTAGATACATAGATAGATAGATAGATAGATAGATAGATAGATAGATAGATAGATAGATAGATAGATAGATAGATAGATAGATAGATAGATAGATAGATAGATAGATAGATAGATAGATAGATAGATAGATAGATAGATAGATAGATAGATAGATAGATAGATAGATAGATAGATAGATAGATAGATCTATCTAGATTGATCTAGATACATAGCTAGATAGATCTAGATAGATCTATAGAAGTTAAAATATAGTCCGAATTGGCTTAATATGAAGGTATGAGGGTTTTACAAACTTACATGTGTATTTCAGCTGAAATCATAATGTAATTTTCGAGTCCTCTCGCTGACACAAGGTCATTCTTGAATACATGTGTCATTTTGCTCCAAAAGAACTTAGAAGCAGGTCTCAAGTTGAAATATAGTCCGAATTGGCTTAATATGAGGGCAACATAAGGTTTTTTATTAACTTTCATGTGTATTTCAGCTGAAAACACATACGTTGTAATTGTTTGGCCTTATCTCGTTGAGACAAGCGCATTTAGCTCCAAAAGCACTTTAGAAGCAGGTTTCAGGCCTACATACAGTCAGAATTGCCTAAATATGAAGGCACTTAAGGTTTTTTACTACCTTTCAACTGAAATCACATAAGTAGCAATTTTGGAGTCCTCCCCCTGAGATAAGCACATTTTTGCAAACATGTGTCATTGTGCCCTGAAAGCACTTAGAAGCATATCTCTAGTCGGAATATAGTCTGAATATGAAGGCAACATAAGGTTTTTTACTAACTTTCATGTGTATTTCAGCTGAAATCATAGTGTAATTTTGGAATCCTCTCCCTGACACAAGGTCATTTTTGCACCCTGATGAGATGGCAGAGTTTCACTGACGATGGATACATCCCACGTGTTAAAGAGTCTTGAATTGTGTTGAATCTAGAATTTCATCTGAATTCTAGATTCAACACAATCTAGAATTCAGGTGAAAACAGGACACATTTTTTCAAACATGTGACATTTTGCTCCAAAAGCACTTAGAAGCAGGTCTCAAGTTAAAATATAGTCCGAATTGGCTTAATATGAAGGTATGAGGGTTTTACAAACTTACATGTGTATTTCAGCTGAAATCATAATGTAATTTTCGAGTCCTCTCGCTGACACAAGGTCATTCTTGAATACATGTGTCATTTTGCTCCAAAAGAACTTAGAAGCAGGTCTCAAGTTGAAATATAGTCCGAATTGGCTTAATATGAGGGCAACATAAGGTTTTTTATTAACTTTCATGTGTATTTCAGCTGAAAACACATACGTTGTAATTGTTTGGCCTTATCTCGTTGAGACAAGCGCATTTAGCTCCAAAAGCACTTTAGAAGCAGGTTTCAGGCCTACATACAGTCAGAATTGCCTAAATATGAAGGCACTTAAGGTTTTTTACTACCTTTCAACTGAAATCACATAAGTAGCAATTTTGGAGTCCTCCCCCTGAGATAAGCACATTTTTGCAAACATGTGTCATTGTGCCCTGAAAGCACTTAGAAGCATATCTCTAGTCGGAATATAGTCTGAATATGAAGGCAACATAAGGTTTTTTACTAACTTTCATGTGTATTTCAGCTGAAATCATAGTGTAATTTTGGAATCCTCTCCCTGACACAAGGTCATTTTTGCACCCTGATGAGATGGCAGAGTTTCACTGACGATGGATACATCCCACGTGTTAAAGAGTCTTGAATTGTGTTGAATCTAGAATTTCATCTGAATTCTAGATTCAACACAATCTAGAATTCAGGTGAAAACAGGACACATTTTTTCAAACATGTGACATTTTGCTCCAAAAGCACTTAGAAGCAGGTCTCAAGTTAAAATATAGTCCGAATTGGCTTAATATGAAGGTATGAGGGTTTTACAAACTTACATGTGTATTTCAGCTGAAATCATAATGTAATTTTCGAGTCCTCTCGCTGACACAAGGTCATTCTTGAATACATGTGTCATTTTGCTCCAAAAGAACTTAGAAGCAGGTCTCAAGTTGAAATATAGTCCGAATTGGCTTAATATGAGGGCAACATAAGGTTTTTTATTAACTTTCATGTGTATTTCAGCTGAAAACACATACGTTGTAATTGTTTGGCCTTATCTCGTTGAGACAAGCGCATTTAGCTCCAAAAGCACTTTAGAAGCAGGTTTCAGGCCTACATACAGTCAGAATTGCCTAAATATGAAGGCACTTAAGGTTTTTTACTACCTTTCAACTGAAATCACATAAGTAGCAATTTTGGAGTCCTCCCCCTGAGATAAGCACATTTTTGCAAACATGTGTCATTGTGCCCTGAAAGCACTTAGAAGCATATCTCTAGTCGGAATATAGTCTGAATATGAAGGCAACATAAGGTTTTTTACTAACTTTCATGTGTATTTCAGCTGAAATCATAGTGTAATTTTGGAATCCTCTCCCTGACACAAGGTCATTTTTGCACCCTGATGAGATGGCAGAGTTTCACTGACGATGGATACATCCCACGTGTTAAAGAGTCTTGAATTGTGTTGAATCTAGAATTTCATCTGAATTCTAGATTCAACACAATCTAGAATTCAGGTGAAAACAGGACACATTTTTTCAAACATGTGACATTTTGCTCCAAAAGCACTTAGAAGCAGGTCTCAAGTTAAAATATAGTCCGAATTGGCTTAATATGAAGGTATGAGGGTTTTACAAACTTACATGTGTATTTCAGCTGAAATCATAATGTAATTTTCGAGTCCTCTCGCTGACACAAGGTCATTCTTGAATACATGTGTCATTTTGCTCCAAAAGAACTTAGAAGCAGGTCTCAAGTTGAAATATAGTCCGAATTGGCTTAATATGAGGGCAACATAAGGTTTTTTATTAACTTTCATGTGTATTTCAGCTGAAAACACATACGTTGTAATTGTTTGGCCTTATCTCGTTGAGACAAGCGCATTTAGCTCCAAAAGCACTTTAGAAGCAGGTTTCAGGCCTACATACAGTCAGAATTGCCTAAATATGAAGGCACTTAAGGTTTTTTACTACCTTTCAACTGAAATCACATAAGTAGCAATTTTGGAGTCCTCCCCCTGAGATAAGCACATTTTTGCAAACATGTGTCATTGTGCCCTGAAAGCACTTAGAAGCATATCTCTAGTCGGAATATAGTCTGAATATGAAGGCAACATAAGGTTTTTTACTAACTTTCATGTGTATTTCAGCTGAAATCATAGTGTAATTTTGGAATCCTCTCCCTGACACAAGGTCATTTTTGCACCCTGATGAGATGGCAGAGTTTCACTGACGATGGATACATCCCACGTGTTAAAGAGTCTTGAATTGTGTTGAATCTAGAATTTCATCTGAATTCTAGATTCAACACAATCTAGAATTCAGGTGAAAACAGGACACATTTTTTCAAACATGTGACATTTTGCTCCAAAAGCACTTAGAAGCAGGTCTCAAGTTAAAATATAGTCCGAATTGGCTTAATATGAAGGTATGAGGGTTTTACAAACTTACATGTGTATTTCAGCTGAAATCATAATGTAATTTTCGAGTCCTCTCGCTGACACAAGGTCATTCTTGAATACATGTGTCATTTTGCTCCAAAAGAACTTAGAAGCAGGTCTCAAGTTGAAATATAGTCCGAATTGGCTTAATATGAGGGCAACATAAGGTTTTTTATTAACTTTCATGTGTATTTCAGCTGAAAACACATACGTTGTAATTGTTTGGCCTTATCTCGTTGAGACAAGCGCATTTAGCTCCAAAAGCACTTTAGAAGCAGGTTTCAGGCCTACATACAGTCAGAATTGCCTAAATATGAAGGCACTTAAGGTTTTTTACTACCTTTCAACTGAAATCACATAAGTAGCAATTTTGGAGTCCTCCCCCTGAGATAAGCACATTTTTGCAAACATGTGTCATTGTGCCCTGAAAGCACTTAGAAGCATATCTCTAGTCGGAATATAGTCTGAATATGAAGGCAACATAAGGTTTTTTACTAACTTTCATGTGTATTTCAGCTGAAATCATAGTGTAATTTTGGAATCCTCTCCCTGACACAAGGTCATTTTTGCACCCTGATGAGATGGCAGAGTTTCACTGACGATGGATACATCCCACGTGTTAAAGAGTCTTGAATTGTGTTGAATCTAGAATTTCATCTGAATTCTAGATTCAACACAATCTAGAATTCAGGTGAAAACAGGACACATTTTTTCAAACATGTGACATTTTGCTCCAAAAGCACTTAGAAGCAGGTCTCAAGTTAAAATATAGTCCGAATTGGCTTAATATGAAGGTATGAGGGTTTTACAAACTTACATGTGTATTTCAGCTGAAATCATAATGTAATTTTCGAGTCCTCTCGCTGACACAAGGTCATTCTTGAATACATGTGTCATTTTGCTCCAAAAGAACTTAGAAGCAGGTCTCAAGTTGAAATATAGTCCGAATTGGCTTAATATGAGGGCAACATAAGGTTTTTTATTAACTTTCATGTGTATTTCAGCTGAAAACACATACGTTGTAATTGTTTGGCCTTATCTCGTTGAGACAAGCGCATTTAGCTCCAAAAGCACTTTAGAAGCAGGTTTCAGGCCTACATACAGTCAGAATTGCCTAAATATGAAGGCACTTAAGGTTTTTTACTACCTTTCAACTGAAATCACATAAGTAGCAATTTTGGAGTCCTCCCCCTGAGATAAGCACATTTTTGCAAACATGTGTCATTGTGCCCTGAAAGCACTTAGAAGCATATCTCTAGTCGGAATATAGTCTGAATATGAAGGCAACATAAGGTTTTTTACTAACTTTCATGTGTATTTCAGCTGAAATCATAGTGTAATTTTGGAATCCTCTCCCTGACACAAGGTCATTTTTGCACCCTGATGAGATGGCAGAGTTTCACTGACGATGGATACATCCCACGTGTTAAAGAGTCTTGAATTGTGTTGAATCTAGAATTTCATCTGAATTCTAGATTCAACACAATCTAGAATTCAGGTGAAAACAGGACACATTTTTTCAAACATGTGACATTTTGCTCCAAAAGCACTTAGAAGCAGGTCTCAAGTTAAAATATAGTCCGAATTGGCTTAATATGAAGGTATGAGGGTTTTACAAACTTACATGTGTATTTCAGCTGAAATCATAATGTAATTTTCGAGTCCTCTCGCTGACACAAGGTCATTCTTGCATACATGTGTCATTTTGCTCCAAAAGAACTTAGAAGCAGGTCTCAAGTTGAAATATAGTCCGAATTGGCTTAATATGAGGGCAACATAAGGTTTTTTATTAACTTTCATGTGTATTTCAGCTGAAAACACATACGTTGTAATTGTTTGGCCTTATCTCGTTGAGACAAGCGCATTTAGCTCCAAAAGCACTTTAGAAGCAGGTTTCAGGCCTACATACAGTCAGAATTGCCTAAATATGAAGGCACTTAAGGTTTTTTACTACCTTTCAACTGAAATCACATAAGTAGCAATTTTGGAGTCCTCCCCCTGAGATAAGCACATTTTTGCAAACATGTGTCATTGTGCCCTGAAAGCACTTAGAAGCATATCTCTAGTCTGAATATGAAGGCAACATAAGGTTTTTTACTAACTTTCATGTGTATTTCAGCTGAAATCATAGTGTAATTTTGGAATCCTCTCACTGACACAAGGTCATTTTTGCACCCTGATGAGATGGCAGAGTTTCATGACAATGGATACATCCCACGTGTTAAAGAGTCTTGAATTGTGTTGAATCTAGAATTTCATCTGAATTCTAGATTCAACACAATCTAGAATTCAGGTGAAAACAGGACACATTTTTTCAAACATGTGACATTTTGCTCCAAAAGCACTTAGAAGCAGGTCTCAAGTTAAAATATAGTCCGAATTGGCTTAATATGAAGGTATGAGGGTTTTACAAACTTACATGTGTATTTCAGCTGAAATCATAATGTAATTTTCGAGTCCTCTCGCTGACACAAGGTCATTCTTGCATACATGTGTCATTTTGCTCCAAAAGAACTTAGAAGCAGGTCTCAAGTTGAAATATAGTCCGAATTGGCTTAATATGAGGGCAACATAAGGTTTTTTATTAACTTTCATGTGTATTTCAGCTGAAAACACATACGTTGTAATTGTTTGGCCTTATCTCGTTGAGACAAGCGCATTTAGCTCCAAAAGCACTTTAGAAGCAGGTTTCAGGCCTACATACAGTCAGAATTGCCTAAATATGAAGGCACTTAAGGTTTTTTACTACCTTTCAACTGAAATCACATAAGTAGCAATTTTGGAGTCCTCCCCCTGAGATAAGCACATTTTTGCAAACATGTGTCATTGTGCCCTGAAAGCACTTAGAAGCATATCTCTAGTCTGAATATGAAGGCAACATAAGGTTTTTTACTAACTTTCATGTGTATTTCAGCTGAAATCATAGTGTAATTTTGGAATCCTCTCCCTGACACAAGGTCATTTTTGCACCCTGATGAGATGGCAGAGTTTCACTGACGATGGATACATCCCACGTGTTAAAGAGTCTTGAATTGTGTTGAATCTAGAATTTCATCTGAATTCTAGATTCAACACAATCTAGAATTCAGGTGAAAACAGGACACATTTTTTCAAACATGAGAAGCAGGTCTCAAGTTAAAATATAGTCCGAATTGTCTTAATAAGAAGGCAACATAAGGTTATTTACTAACTTTCATGTGTATTTCAGCTTAAAACACATACGTTGTTATTTTTTGGCCTTATCTCGCTGAGACAAGCGCATTTTGCATCATAAGCACTTTAGAAGCAGATTTCAGGCCTAAATACAGTCAGAATTGCCTAAATATGAAGGCACTTCAGGTTTTTTAACTAGCTGTTATATACGTATTTCAACTGAAATCACACACTTAGTAATTTTGGAGTCCTCTTCCTGAGATAAGCACATTTTTGCAAACATGTGTCATTTTTGCTCCAAAAGCAAGAGACCAGAGTTGCACTGACGATCCAACGTGTTAAAAACTCTGGAATCGGTTGAACCTAGAATTTCATCTGAATTCTAGATTCAACACAATCTAGAATTCAGGTATAAACATGACACATTTTTTCAAACATGATTCATTTTGCTCCAAAAACACTCAGAAGCATATCTATAGTCGGAATATAGTCCGAATATGAAAGCAACATAAGGTTTTTTACTAACTTTTATGTGTATTTCAGCTGAACTATCTATCCAGATCTATCTATCTATCTATCTATCTATCTATCTATCTATCTATCTATCTATCTATCTATCTATCTATCTATCTATCCAGATCTATCTATCTATCTAGATCTATCTATCTATCCCTGAAGCTAAGGATTCAGGATCTTGCTCAAGGACCCTACGACAAGTAGACCCTGGTGGGATTCGAACCGGCTACCTTCCGATCTTCTGATTGGGAGACGGCCGCTCTACCCACTGAGCCACAGCCGCCCTATCTATCTATCTAGATTTATATAGATCTATCTATCTATCTAGATCTATATAGATCTATCTATCTACGTTTATAGTTCTACCTATCTATCTAGATCTATCTATCTACCTATCTATCCAGATCTATCTATGTATCTAGATCTATCTATCTATCTATCTATCTATCTATCTATCTATGTATCTAGATCTATCTATCCAGATCTATCTATCTATGTATCTAGATCTATCTACGTATATAGATCTATGTATCTAGATCTATCTACGTATATAGATCTATCTATCTAGATCTATCTATCTATCTATCTATCTAGATCTATCTATGTATATAGATCTATCTATCTATCTATCTATCTATCTATCTATCTATCTATCTATCTATGTATATAGATCTATCTATCTAGATCTATCTATCTATCTATCTATCTATGTATCTAGATCTACCTATCAATCCAGATCTATCTATGTATCTAGATCTATCTATCTATCTATCTATCTATGTATCTAGATCTATCTATATATCTATCTAGATCTATCTATCTATCTACGTATATAGATCTATGTATCTAGATCTATCTACGTATATAGATCTATCTATGTATCTAGATCTACCTATCTATCTATCTATATCGATTTATCTAGATCTATCTATCTATCTATCTATGTATCTAGATCTATCTATGTATCTAGATCTATCTATGTATCTAGATCTATCTATGTATCTAGATCTATCTATCTATCTATCTATCTACGTATATAGATCTATCTATCTATCTATCTAGATCTATCTATCTAGATCTATCTATCTAGATCTATCTATCTATCTAGATCTATCTATCTATCTATCCCTGAAGCTAAGGATTCAGGGTCTTGCTCAAGGACCCTACGACAAGTAGACCCTGGTGGGATTCGAACCGGCTACCTTCCGATCTTCTGATTGGGAGACGGCCGCTCTACCCACTGAGCCACAGCCGCCCTATCTATCTATCTAGATCTATATAGATCTATCTATGTATCTAGATCTATATAGATCTATCTATCTATGTTTCTAGATCTACCTATCAATCCAGATCTATCTATGTATATAGATCTATCTATCTATCTATCTAGATCTATCTATCTAGATCTATCTATCTATCTATCTATCTATCTATCTAGATCTATCTATGTATATAGATCTATCTATCTATCTATCTATCTATCTATCTATCTATCTATCTATCTATCTATCTAGATGTACCTATCAATCCAGATCTATCTATGTATCTAGATCTATCTATCTATCTATCTATCTATCTATCTATCTATGTATCTAGATCTATCTATATATCTATCTAGATCTATCTATCTATCTACGTATAT
>JBBDHG010000231.1:160000-162500 GCA_037951165.1 Lophius americanus | reverse complement strand
GTATCTAGATCTATTTATCTAGATATATCTAGATATATCTAGATCTATCTATCTAGATCTATCTATCTAGATCGATTTATCTAGATCTATCTATCTATCTATCTATCTATCTATCTATCTATCTATCTATCTACGTATATAGATCTATGTATCTAGATCTATCTACGTATATAGATCTATCTATGTATCTAGATCTATCTATCTATCTATGTATTTAGAACTATCTATCTATCTATCTATCTATCTACGTATATAGATCTATCTACGTATATAGATCTATCTATCTATCTAGATCTATCTATCTATCTAGATCGATCTATATCTAGATCGATCTATATCTATCTATCTATCTATCTATCTAGATCTATCTATGTATCTAGATCTATCTATGTATCTATCCAGATCTATCTATGTATCTAGATCTATCTATCTACCTATCTATCCAGATCTATCTATGTATCCAGATCTATCTATCTATCTATGTATGTATATAGATCTATCTATCTATGTATCTATATACATAGACCTATCTATCTATCTATCTATGTATCTATGTATCTAGATCTATCTATCTATCTATATCTATCTATCTATATCTATCTAGCTATGTATCTAGATCAATCTATCTATGTATCTAGATCTATCTATCTATCTATCTAGATCTATCTATCTATCTAGATCTATCTAGCTATGTATCTAGATCAATCTAGATAGATCTATCTATCTATCTAGATCTATCTATGTATGTATCTATCTATCTATCTATCTATCTATCTAGATCTATCTATGTAGATCTATCTATCTATCTATCTAGATCTATCTATCTATCTATCTATCTATCTAGATCTATCTATGTAGATCTATCTATCTATCTATCTAGATCTATCTATCTATCTATCTATCTATCTATCTATCTATCTATCTATCTATATAGATCTATGTATCTAGATCAATCTAGATAGATCTATCTATGTATCTAGATCTATCTTTCTATCTATCTATGTATCTAGATCTATCTATGTATCTAGATCTATCTATGTATATAGATCTATCTATGTATCTAGATCTATCTATGTATATAGATCTATCTATCTATGTATATAGATCTATCTATCTATCTATCTATCTATCTATCTATCTATCTATATAGATCTATGTATCTAGATCAATCTAGATAGATCTATCTATCTATCTAGATCTATCTATCTATGTATCTATCTAGATCTATCTAGATCTATCTATCTATCTATCTATCTATCTATCTAGATCTATCTATCTATCTATCTATCTAGATCTATCTATCTAGATCTATCTATCTATCTAGATCTATCTATATATCTATCTATCTATCTATGTATGTATCTAGTTCTATCTATGTATCTAGATCTATCTATGTATCTAGATCTATCTATGTATATAGATCTATCTATGTATATAGATCTATCTATCTATGTATATAGATCTATCTATCTATCTATCTATCTATCTATCTATCTATCTATCTATCTATCTATGTATCTAGATCTATCTATGTATCTAGATCTATCTATGTATATAGATCTATCTATCTATCTATCTATATAGATCTATGTATCTAGATCAATCTAGATAGATCTATCTGTCTATCTAGATCTATCTAGCTATGTATCTAGATTAATCTAGATAGATCTATCTATCTACCTAGATCTATCTATCTATGTATCTATCTAGATCTATCTATCTATCTAGATCTATCTAGCTATGAATCTAGATCAATCTAGATAGATCTATCTATGTATCTAGATCTATCTTTCTATCTATCTATGTATCTAGATCTATCTATGTATCTAGATCTACCTATGTATCTAGATCTATCTATGTATCTAGATCTATCTATCTATGTATATAGATCTATCTATGTATCTATCTAGATCTATCTATGTATCTATCTAGATCTATCTATCTAGATCTATCTATCTATCTATCTATCTATCTAGATCTATCTAGATAGATAGATCTAACTATCTAGATCTAACTATCTAGATCTATATCTATCTATGTATATAGATCTATCTATGTATATAGATCTATCTATCTATGTATATAGATCTATCTATGTATCTAGATCTATCTATGTATCTAGATCTATCTATCTATGTATATAGATCTATCTATCTATCTATCTATCTATATAGATCTATTTATCTAGATCAATCTAGATAGATCTATCTATCTAGATCTATCTATCTATCTAGATCTATCTAGCTATGTATCTAGATCAATCTAGATACATAGCTAGATAGATCTATCTATCTATCTAGATCTATCTATCTATCTAGATCTATCTAGCTATGTATCTATCTATATATGTATCTATCTATCTATCTATGTATCTATGTATCTAGATCTATCTATGTATCTAGATCTATCTAGATCTATCTATCTAACTAGATCTATCTATCTATCTATTTTTCTATCTAGATCTATCTATGTAGATCTATCTATCTATCTATCTAGATCT
>JBBDHG010000231.1:145000-147500 GCA_037951165.1 Lophius americanus | reverse complement strand
CTCTCTATCTATCTAGATCTATCTATCTAGATCTATCTATCTATCTAGATCTATCTATATATCTATCTATCTATCTATATATGTATCTAGTTCTATCTATGTATCTAGATCTATCTATGTATCTAGATCTATCTATGTATATAGATCTATCTATCTATGTATATAGATCTATCTATCTATCTATCTATCTATCTATATAGATCTATGTATCTAGATCAATCTAGATAGATCTATCTATCTAGATCTATCTATCTATATATCTATCTAGATCTATCTAGATCTATCTATCTAGATCTATCTATCTATCTATCTATCTATCTATCTATATAGATCTATGTATCTAGATCAATCTAGATAGATCTATCTATCTATCTAGGTCTATCTATATTTATAGATCTATCTATCTATCTATCTATGTATCTAGATCTATCTATGTATATAGATCTATCTATGTATATAGATCTATCTATGTATATAGATCTATCTATCTATGTATATAGATCTATCTATCTATCTATCTATCTATCTATCTATCTATCTATATAGATCTATGTATCTAGATAAATCTATCTAGATCTATCTATCTATCTAGATCTATCTAGCTATGTATCTAGATCAATCTAGATAGATCTATCTATCTATCTAGATCTATCTATGTATGTATGTATCTATCTATCTATCTATCTATGTATCTAGATCTATCTATGTATCTAGATCTATCTAGATCTATCTATCTAACTAGATCTATCTATCTATCTATCTATCTAGATCTATCTATGTAGATCTATCTATCTATCTATCTAGATCTATCTATCTATCTATCTATCTATCTATCTATCTATCTATCTATCTATCTATCTATCTATCTATCTATCTATCTATCTATCTATCTATCTATCTATCTATCTATCTATCTATCTATCTATCTATCTATCTATCTATCTATCTATCTATCTATCTATATAGATCTATGTATCTAGATCAATCTAGATAGATCTATCTATGTATCTAGATCTATCTTTCTATCTATCTATGTATCTAGATCTATCTATGTATCTAGATCTATCTATGTATATAGATCTATCTATGTATCTAGATCTATCTATGTATATAGATCTATCTATCTATGTATATAGATCTATCTCTCTATCTATCTATCTATCTATCTATCTATCTATCTATATAGATCTATGTATCTAGATCAATCTAGATAGATCTATCTATCTATCTAGATCTATCTATGTATCTAGATCTATCTATGTATCTATCCAGATCTATCTATGTATCTAGATCTATCTATCTACCTATCTATCCAGATCTATCTATGTATCCAGATCTATCTATGTATATAGATCTATCTATCTATGTATCTATATACATAGACCTATCTATCTATCTATCTATGTATCTATGTATCTAGATCTATATAGATCTATCTATCTATGTTTCTAGATCTACCTATCAATCAAGATCTATCTATGTATCTAGATCTATCTATCTATCTATCTATCTATCTATCTATCTATGTATCTAGATCTATCTATCCAGATCTATCTATCTATGTATCTAGATCTATCTACGTATATAGATCTATGTATCTAGATCTATCTACGTATATAGATCTATGTATCTAGATCTATCTACATATATAGATCTATCTATGTATCTAGATCTACCTATCAATCCAGAGCTATCTATGTATCTAGATCTATCTATCTATCTATGTATATAGATCTATCTATCTATCTAGATCTATCTATCTAGATCTATCTATCTATCTATCTAGATCTATCTATGTATATAGATCTATCTATCTATCTATCTATCTATCTATCTATGTATATAGATCTATCTATCTATCTATCTAGATCTATCTATCTAGATCTATCTATCTAGATCTATCTATCTATCTATCTATCTATCTATCTATCTATCTATCTATCTATCTATATATCTAGATCTACCTATCAATCCAGATCTATCTATGTATCTAGATCTATCTATCTATCTATGTATCTAGATCTATCTATATATCTATCTAGATCTATCTATCTATCTACGTATATAGATCTATGTATCTAGATCTATCTATGTATATAGATCTATCTATCTATCTAGATCTATCTATCTATCTACGTATATAGATCTATGTATCTAGATCTATCTACGTACATAGATCTATCTATGTATCTAGATCTATCTATCTATCTTTCTATGTATCTAGATCTATCTATGTATATAGATCTATCTATCTATCTAGATCTATCTGTCTAGATCTATCTGTCTAGATCTATCTATCTATCTAGATCTATCTATCTATCTATCTATCTGGATCTATCTATCTATCTAGATCTATCTATATATCTATCTATCTATCTATGTATGTATCTAGTTCTATCTATGTATCTAGATCTATCTATGTATCTAGATCTATCTATGTATATTGATCTATCTATGTATATAGATCTATC
Organism: Lophius americanus; assembly: GCA_037951165.1. NCBI lineage: Eukaryota > Metazoa > Chordata > Actinopteri > Lophiiformes > Lophiidae > Lophius > Lophius americanus. The sequence goes on along the minus strand of JBBDHG010000231.1, from coordinate 145,029 downwards.
TATGTATATAGATCTATCTAACTATGTAT
>JBBDHG010000231.1:135000-137500 GCA_037951165.1 Lophius americanus | reverse complement strand
ATCTAGATCTATCTATCTAGATCTATCTATCTATCTATCTATCTATCTATCTATATAGATCTATGTATCTAGATCAATCTAGATAGATCTATCTATCTATCTAGGTCTATCTATATTTATAGATCTATCTATCTATCTATCTATGTATCTAGATCTATCTATGTATATAGATCTATCTATGTATATAGATCTATCTATGTATATAGATCTATCTATCTATGTATATAGATCTATCTATCTATCTATCTATCTATCTATCTATCTATATAGATCTATGTATCTAGATAAATCTATCTAGATCTATCTATCTATCTAGATCTATCTAGCTATGTATCTAGATCAATCTAGATAGATCTATCTATCTATCTAGATCTATCTATGTATGTATGTATCTATCTATCTATCTATCTATGTATCTAGATCTATCTATGTATCTAGATCTATCTAGATCTATCTATCTAACTAGATCTATCTATCTATCTATCTATCTAGATCTATCTATGTAGATCTATCTATCTATCTATCTAGATCTATCTATCTATCTATCTATCTATCTATCTATCTATCTATCTATCTATCTATCTATCTATCTATCTATCTATCTATCTATCTATCTATCTATCTATCTATCTATCTATCTATCTATCTATCTATCTATCTATCTATCTATCTATCTATCTATCTATCTATCTATCTATCTATCTATCTATATAGATCTATGTATCTAGATCAATCTAGATAGATCTATCTATGTATCTAGATCTATCTTTCTATCTATCTATGTATCTAGATCTATCTATGTATCTAGATCTATCTATGTATATAGATCTATCTATGTATCTAGATCTATCTATGTATATAGATCTATCTATCTATGTATATAGATCTATCTCTCTATCTATCTATCTATCTATCTATCTATCTATATAGATCTATGTATCTAGATCAATCTAGATAGATCTATCTATCTATCTAGATCTATCTATGTATCTAGATCTATCTATGTATCTATCCAGATCTATCTATGTATCTAGATCTATCTATCTACCTATCTATCCAGATCTATCTATGTATCCAGATCTATCTATGTATATAGATCTATCTATCTATGTATCTATATACATAGACCTATCTATCTATCTATCTATGTATCTATGTATCTAGATCTATATAGATCTATCTATCTATGTTTCTAGATCTACCTATCAATCAAGATCTATCTATGTATCTAGATCTATCTATCTATCTATCTATCTATCTATCTATCTATCTATGTATCTAGATCTATCTATCCAGATCTATCTATCTATGTATCTAGATCTATCTACGTATATAGATCTATGTATCTAGATCTATCTACGTATATAGATCTATGTATCTAGATCTATCTACATATATAGATCTATCTATGTATCTAGATCTACCTATCAATCCAGAGCTATCTATGTATCTAGATCTATCTATCTATCTATGTATATAGATCTATCTATCTATCTAGATCTATCTATCTAGATCTATCTATCTATCTATCTAGATCTATCTATGTATATAGATCTATCTATCTATCTATCTATCTATCTATCTATGTATATAGATCTATCTATCTATCTATCTAGATCTATCTATCTAGATCTATCTATCTAGATCTATCTATCTATCTATCTATCTATCTATCTATCTATCTATCTATCTATCTATCTATATATCTAGATCTACCTATCAATCCAGATCTATCTATGTATCTAGATCTATCTATCTATCTATGTATCTAGATCTATCTATATATCTATCTAGATCTATCTATCTATCTACGTATATAGATCTATGTATCTAGATCTATCTATGTATATAGATCTATCTATCTATCTAGATCTATCTATCTATCTATCTACGTATATAGATCTATGTATCTAGATCTATCTACGTACATAGATCTATCTATGTATCTAGATCTATCTATCTATCTTTCTATGTATCTAGATCTATCTATGTATATAGATCTATCTATCTATCTAGATCTATCTGTCTAGATCTATCTGTCTAGATCTATCTATCTATCTAGATCTATCTATCTATCTATCTATCTGGATCTATCTATCTATCTAGATCTATCTATATATCTATCTATCTATCTATGTATGTATCTAGTTCTATCTATGTATCTAGATCTATCTATGTATCTAGATCTATCTATGTATATTGATCTATCTATGTATATAGATCTATCTATGTATATAGATCTATCTAACTATGTATATAGATCAATCTAGATAGATCTATCTATCTAGATCTATCTATGTATATAGATCTATCTATCTATCTATCTATCTATCTATCTATCTATGTATCTAGATCTATCTAGATCTATCTATCTAGATCTATCTATCTATCTATCTATCTATCTATATAGATCTATGTATCTAGATCAATCTAGATAGATCTATCTATCTATCTAGGTCTATCTATATATATAGATCTATCTATCTATCTATCTATCTAT
>JBBDHG010000231.1:125000-127500 GCA_037951165.1 Lophius americanus | reverse complement strand
ATCGATTTATCTAGATCTATCTATCTATCTATCTATCTATCTACGTATATAGATCTATGTATCTAGATCTATCTACGTATATAGATCTATCTATGTATCTAGATCTATCTATCTATCTATGTATTTAGAACTATCTATCTATCTATCTATCTATCTACGTATATAGATCTATCTATCTATCTAGATCGATCTATCTATCTAGATCGATCTATATCTAGATCGATCTATATCTATCTATCTAGATCTATCTATGTATCTAGATCTATCTATGTATCTATCCAGATCTATCTATGTATCTAGATCTATCTATCTACCTATCTATCCAGATCTATCTATGTATCCAGATCTATCTATCTATCTATGTATGTATATAGATCTATCTATCTATGTATCTATATACATAGACCTATCTATCTATCTATCTATGTAACTATGTATCTAGATCTATCTATCTATCTATATCTATCTATCTATATCTATCTAGCTATGTATCTAGATCAATCTATCTATGTATCTAGATCTATCTATCTATCTAGATCTATCTATCTATCTAGATCTATCTAGCTATGTATCTAGATCAATCTAGATAGATCTATCTATCTATCTAGATCTATCTATGTATGTATCTATCTATCTATCTATCTATCTATGTATCTAGATCTATCTATGTATCTAGATCTATCTAGATCTATCTATCTAACTAGATCTATCTATCTATCTATCTATCTATCTATCTAGATCTATCTATGTAGATCTATCTATCTATCTATCTAGATCTATCTATCTATCTATCTATCTATCTATCTATCTATCTATCTATCTATCTATATAGATCTATGTATCTAGATCAATCTAGATAGATCTATCTATGTATCTAGATCTATCTTTCTATCTATCTATGTATCTAGATCTATCTATGTATCTAGATCTATCTATGTATATAGATCTATCTATGTATCTAGATCTATCTATGTATATAGATCTATCTATCTATGTATATAGATCTATCTATCTATCTATCTATCTATCTATCTATCTATCTATCTATCTATATAGATCTATGTATCTAGATCAATCTAGATAGATCTATCTATCTATCTAGATCTATCTATCTATGTATCTATCTAGATCTATCTATCTATCTATCTATCTATCTATCTAGATCTATCTAGATCTATCTATCTATCTATCTAGGTCTATCTATATATATAGATCTATCTATCTATCTATCTATGTATCTAGATCTATCTATGTATATAGATCTATCTATGTATATAGATCTATCTATGTATATAGATCTATCTATCTATGTATATAGATCTATCTATCTATCTATCTATCTATCTATCTATCTGTCTATATAGATCTATGTATCTAGATAAATCTATCTAGATCTATCTATCTATCTAGATCTATCTAGCTATGTATCTAGATCAATCTAGATAGATCTATCTATCTATCTAGATCTATCTATGTATGTATGTATCTATCTATCTATCTATCTATGTATCTAGATCTATATATGTATCTAGATCTATCTAGATGTATCTATCTAACTAGATCTATCTATCTATCTATCTATCTAGATCTATCTATGTAGATCTATCTATCTATCTATCTAGATCTATCTATCTATCTATCTATCTATCTATCTATCTATCTATCTATCTATCTATCTATCTATCTATCTATCTATCTATCTATCTATCTATCTATATAGATCTATGTATCTAGATCAATCTAGATAGATCTATCTATGTATCTAGATCTATCTTTCTATCTATCTATGTATCTAGATCTATCTATGTATCTAGATCTATCTATGTATATAGATCTATCTATGTATCTAGATCTATCTATGTATATAGATCTATCTATCTATGTATATAGATCTATCTATCTATCTATCTATCTATCTATCTATCTATCTATCTATCTATCTATCTATCTATCTATCTATCTATCTATCTATATAGATCTATGTATCTAGATCAATCTAGATAGATCTATCTATCTATCTAGATCTATCTATGTATCTAGATCTATCTATGTATCTATCCAGATCTATCTATGTATCTAGATCTATCTATCTACCTATCTATCCAGATCTATCTATGTATCCAGATCTATCTATGTATATAGATCTATCTATCTATGTATCTATATACATAGACCTATCTATCTATCTATCTATGTATCTATGTATCTAGATCTATATAGATCTATCTATCTATGTTTCTAGATCTACCTATCAATCAAGATCTATCTATGTATCTAGATCTATCTATCTATCTATCTATCTATCTATGTATCTAGATCTATCTATCCAGATCTATCTATCTATGTATCTAGATCTATCTACGTATATAGATCTATGTATCTAGATCTATCTACGTATATAGATCTATGTATCTAGATCTATCTACGTATATAGATCTATCTATGTATCTAGATCTACCTATCAATCCAGATCTATCTATGTATCTAGATCTATCTATTT
>JBBDHG010000231.1:117500-122500 GCA_037951165.1 Lophius americanus | reverse complement strand
AGATCTATCTATCTATCTACGTATATAGATCTATGTATCTAGATCTATCTATGTATATAGATCTATCTATCTATCTAGATCTATCTATCTATCTACGTATATAGATCTATGTATCTAGATCTATCTACGTACATAGATCTATCTATGTATCTAGATCTATCTATCTATCTTTCTATGTATCTAGATCTATCTATGTATATAGATCTATCTATCTATGTATATAGATCTATCTATCTATGTATATAGATCTATCTATCTATCTATCTATCTATCTATCTATCTATCTATCTATCTATCTATCTATCTATCTATCTATATAGATCTATGTATCTAGATCAATCTAGATAGATCTATCTATCTATCTAGATCTATCTATGTATCTAGATCTATCTATGTATCTATCCAGATCTATCTATGTATCTAGATCTATCTATCTACCTATCTATCCAGATCTATCTATGTATCCAGATCTATCTATGTATATAGATCTATCTATCTATGTATCTATATACATAGACCTATCTATCTATCTATCTATGTATCTATGTATCTAGATCTATATAGATCTATCTATCTATGTTTCTAGATCTACCTATCAATCAAGATCTATCTATGTATCTAGATCTATCTATCTATCTATCTATCTATCTATCTATGTATCTAGATCTATCTATCCAGATCTATCTATCTATGTATCTAGATCTATTTACGTATATAGATCTATGTATCTAGATCTATCTACGTATATAGATCTATGTATCTAGATCTATCTACGTATATAGATCTATCTATGTATCTAGATCTACCTATCAATCCAGATCTATCTATGTATCTAGATCTATCTATCTATCTATCTATGTATATAGATCTATCTATCTATCTAGATCTATCTATCTAGATCTATCTATCTATCTATCTAGATCTATCTATGTATATAGATCTATCTATCTAGATCTATCTATCTAGATCTATCTATCTAGATCTATCTATCTATCTATCTATCTATCTATCTATCTATCTATCTATATATCTAGATCTACCTATCAATCCAGATCTATCTATGTATCTAGATCTATCTATCTATCTATCTATCTATCTATCTATCTATCTATCTATGTATCTAGATCTATCTATATATCTATCTAGATCTATCTATCTATCTACGTATATAGATCTATGTATCTAGATCTATCTATGTATATAGATCTATCTATCTATCTAGATCTATCTATCTATCTACGTATATAGATCTATGTATCTAGATCTATCTACGTACATAGATCTATCTATGTATCTAGATCTATCTATCTATCTTTCTATGTATCTAGATCTATCTATGTATATAGATCTATCTATCTATCTAGATCTATCTGTCTAGATCTATCTGTCTAGATCTATCTATCTATCTAGATCTATCTATCTATCTATCTATCTGGATCTATCTATCTATCTAGATCTATCTATATATCTATCTATCTATCTATGTATGTATCTAGTTCTATCTATGTATCTAGATCTATCTATGTATCTAGATCTATCTATGTATATAGATCTATCTATGTATATAGATCTATCTATGTATATAGATCTATCTAACTATGTATATAGATCAATCTAGATAGATCTATCTATCTAGATCTATCTATGTATATAGATCTATCTATCTATCTATCTATCTATCTATCTATCTATCTATCTATGTATCTAGATCTATCTAGATCTATCTATCTAGATCTATCTATCTATCTATCTATCTATCTATCTATCTATATAGATCTATGTATCTAGATCAATCTAGATAGATCTATCTATCTATCTAGGTCTATCTATATATATAGATCTATCTATCTATCTATCTATGTATCTAGATCTATCTATGTATCTAGATCTATCTATGTATCTAGATCTATCTATGTATATAGATCTATCTAAGTATATAGATCTATCTATCTATGTATATAGATCTATCTATCTATCTATCTATCTATCTATCTATCTATCTATATAGATCTATGTATCTAGATAAATCTAGATAGATCTATCTATCTATCTATCTATATAGATCTATGTATCTAGATCAATCTAGATAGATCTATCTATCTATCTAGATCTATCTATGTATCTATCTATCTATCTATCTATCTATCTATCTATCTATCTATCTATCTATCTATCTATCTATCTATCTATCTATCTATGTATCTAGATCTATCTATGTATCTAGATCTATCTATGTATCTAGATCTATCTATGTATATAGATCTATCTATGTATCTAGATCTATCTATCTACCTATCAATCCAGATCTATCTATGTATCTAGATCTATTTATCTAGATATATCTAGATATATCTAGATCTATCTATCTAGATCTATCTATCTATCTAGATCGATTTATCTAGATCTATCTATCTATCTATCTATCTACGTATATAGATCTATGTATCTAGATCTATCTACGTATATAGATCTATCTATGTATCTAGATCTATCTATCTATCTATGTATTTAGAACTATCTATCTATCTATCTATCTACGTATATAGATCTATCTACGTATATAGATCTATCTATCTATCTAGATCTATCTATCTATCTAGATCGATCTATATCTAGATCGATCTATATCTATCTATCTATCTATCTATCTAGATCTATCTATGTATCTAGATCTATCTATGTATCTATCCAGATCTATCTATGTATCTAGATCTATCTATCTACCTATCTATCCAGATCTATCTATGTATCCAGATCTATCTATCTATCTATGTATGTATATAGATCTATCTATCTATGTATCTATATACATAGACCTATCTATCTATCTATCTATGTATCTATGTATCTAGATCTATCTATCTATCTATATCTATCTATCTATATCTATCTAGCTATGTATCTAGATCAATCTATCTATGTATCTAGATCTATCTATCTATCTAGATCTATCTATCTATCTAGATCTATCTAGCTATGTATCTAGATCAATCTAGATAGATCTATCTATCTATCTAGATCTATCTATGTATGTATCTATCTATCTATCTATCTATGTATCTAGATCAATCTAGATAGATCTATCTATCTATCTAGATCTATCTATGTATGTATCTATCTATCTATCTATCTATGTATCTAGATCTATCTATGTATCTAGATCTATCTAGATCTATCTATCTAACTAGATCTATCTATCTATCTATCTATCTATCTAGATCTATCTATGTAGATCTATCTATCTATCTATCTAGATCTATCTATCTATCTATCTATCTATCTATCTATATAGATCTATGTATCTAGATCAATCTAGATAGATCTATCTATGTATCTAGATCTATCTTTCTATCTATCTATGTATCTACATCTATCTAGATAGATCTATCTATCTATCTAGATCTATCTATGTATCTATCTATCTATCTATCTATCTATCTATCTATCTATCTATCTATCTATCTATCTATCTATCTATGTATCTAGATCTATCTATGTATCTAGATCTATCTATGTATCTAGATCTATCTATGTATATAGATCTATCTATGTATCTAGATCTATCTATCTACCTATCAATCCAGATCTATCTATGTATCTAGATCTATTTATCTAGATATATCTAGATATATCTAGATCTATCTATCTAGATCTATCTATCTATCTAGATCGATTTATCTAGATCTATCTATCTATCTATCTATCTATCTACGTATATAGATCTATGTATCTAGATCTATCTACGTATATAGATCTATCTATGTATCTAGATCTATCTATCTATCTATGTATTTAGAACTATCTATCTATCTATCTATCTACGTATATAGATCTATCTACGTATATAGATCTATCTATCTATCTAGATCTATCTATCTATCTAGATCGATCTATATCTAGATCGATCTATATCTATCTATCTATCTATCTATCTAGATCTATCTATGTATCTAGATCTATCTATGTATCTATCCAGATCTATCTATGTATCTAGATCTATCTATCTACCTATCTATCCAGATCTATCTATGTATCCAGATCTATCTATCTATCTATGTATGTATATAGATCTATCTATCTATGTATCTATATACATAGACCTATCTATCTATCTATCTATGTATCTATGTATCTAGATCTATCTATCTATCTATATCTATCTATCTATATCTATCTAGCTATGTATCTAGATCAATCTATCTATGTATCTAGATCTATCTATCTATCTAGATCTATCTATCTATCTAGATCTATCTAGCTATGTATCTAGATCAATCTAGATAGATCTATCTATCTATCTAGATCTATCTATGTATGTATCTATCTATCTATCTATCTATGTATCTAGATCAATCTAGATAGATCTATCTATCTATCTAGATCTATCTATGTATGTATCTATCTATCTATCTATCTATGTATCTAGATCTATCTATGTATCTAGATCTATCTAGATCTATCTATCTAACTAGATCTATCTATCTATCTATCTATCTATCTAGATCTATCTATGTAGATCTATCTATCTATCTATCTAGATCTATCTATCTATCTATCTATCTATCTATCTATATAGATCTATGTATCTAGATCAATCTAGATAGATCTATCTATGTATCTAGATCTATCTTTCTATCTATCTATGTATCTAGATCTATCTATGTATCTAGATCTATCTATGTATATAGATCTATCTATGTATCTAGATCTATCTATGTATATAGATCTATCTATCTATGTATATAGATCTATCTATCTATCTATCTATCTATCTATATAGATCTATGTATCTAGATCAATCTAGATAGATCTATCTATCTATCTAGATCTATCTATCTATGTATCTATCTAGATCTATCTAGATCTATCTATCTATCTATCTATCTATCTATCTATCTAGATCTATCTAGATCTATCTATCTATCTATCTAGATCTATCTATCTAGATCTATCTATCTATCTAGATCTATCTATATATCTATCTATCTATCTATGTATGT
>JBBDHG010000231.1:87500-115000 GCA_037951165.1 Lophius americanus | reverse complement strand
CTAGATCTATCTATGTATATAGATCTATCTATGTATATAGATCTATCTATGTATATAGATCTATCTATCTATGTATATAGATCTATCTATCTATCTATCTATCTATCTATCTATCTATCTATCTATCTATCTATCTATCTATCTATCTATCTATCTATCTATCTATCTATCTATATAGATCTATGTATCTAGATAAATCTATCTAGATCTATCTATCTATGTATCTAGATCTATCTATGTATCTAGATCTATCTATGTATATAGATCTATCTATGTATCTAGATCTATCTAGATCTATCTATCTAACTAGATCTATCTATCTATCTATGTATATAGATCTATCTATCTATCTATCTATCTATCTATCTATCTATCTATCTATCTATCTATATAGATCTATGTATCTAGATCAATCTAGATAGATCTATCTATCTATCTATCTAGATCTATCTATCTATGTATCTATCTAGATCTATCTAGATCTATCTATCTATCTATCTATCTAGATCTATCTTTCTATCTATCTATGTATCTAGATCTATCTATGTATATAGATCTATCTATGTATCTAGATCTATCTATGTATATAGATCTATCTATCTATGTATATAGATCTATCTATCTATCTATCTATCTATCTATCTATCTATCTATCTATCTATCTATCTATATAGATCTATGTATCTAGATCAATCTAGATAGATCTATCTATCTATCTAGATCTATCTATGTATCTAGATCTATCTATGTATCTATCCAGATCTATCTATGTATCTAGATCTATCTATCTACCTATCTATCCAGATCTATCTATGTATCCAGATATATCTATGTATATAGATCTATCTATCTATGTATCTATATACATAGACCTATCTATCTATCTATCTATGTATCTATGTATCTAGATCTATATAGATCTATCTATCTATGTTTCTAGATCTACCTATCAATCAAGATCTATCTATGTATCTAGATCTATCTATCTATCTATCTATGTATCTAGATCTATCTATCCAGATCTATCTATCTATGTATCTAGATCTATCTACGTATATAGATCTAGGTATCTAGATCTATCTACGTATATAGATCTATGTATCTAGATCTATCTACGTATATAGATCTATCTATGTATCTAGATCTACCTATCAATCCTGATCTATCTATGTATCTAGATCTATCTATCTATCTATCTATGTATATAGATCTATCTATCTATCTAGATCTATCTATCTAGATCTATCTATCTATCTATCTAGATCTATCTATCTAGATCTATCTATCTAGATCTATCTATCTATCTATCTATCTATCTATCTATCTATCTATCTATCTATCTATCTATATATCTAGATCTACCTATCAATCCAGATCTATCTATGTATCTAGATCTATCTATCTATCTATCTATCTATCTATGTATCTAGATCTATCTATATATCTATCTAGATCTATCTATCTATCTACGTATATAGATCTATGTATCTAGATCTATCTATGTATATAGATCTATCTATCTATCTAGATCTATCTATCTATCTACGTATATAGATCTATGTATCTAGATCTATCTACGTACATAGATCTATCTATGTATCTAGATCTATCTATCTATCTTTCTATGTATCTAGATCTATCTATGTATATAGATCTATCTATCTATCTAGATCTATCTGTCTAGATCTATCTGTCTAGATCTATCTATCTATCTAGATCTATCTATCTATCTATCTATCTGGATCTGTCTATCTATCTAGATCTATCTATATATCTATCTATCTATCTATCTATGTATGTATCTAGTTCTATCTATGTATCTAGATCTATCTATGTATCTAGATCTATCTATGTATATAGATCTATCTATGTATATAGATCTATCTATCTATGTATATAGATCTATCTATCTATCTATCTATCTATCTATCTATCTATCTATCTATCTATCTATCTATCTATCTATCTATCTATCTATCTATCTATCTATCTATGTATCTAGATCTATCTATGTATCTAGATCTATCTATGTATATAGATCTATCTATCTATCTATCTATATAGATCTATGTATCTAGATCAATCTAGATAGATCTATCTATCTAGATCTATCTAGCTATGTATCTAGATTAATCTAGATAGATCTATCTATCTACCTAGATCTATCTATCTATGTATCTATCTAGATCTATCTAGATCTATCTATCTATCTAGATCTATCTAGCTATGAATCTAGATCAATCTAGATAGATCTATCTATGTATCTAGATCTATCTTTCTATCTATCTATGTATCTAGATCTATCTATGTATCTAGATCTATCTATGTATCTAGATCTATCTATGTATCTAGATCTATCTATGTATATAGATCTATCTATCTATGTATATAGATCTATCTATGTATCTATCTAGATCTATCTATCTAGATCTATCTATCTATCTATCTATCTATCTATCTATCTATCTATCTATCTATCTATCTAGATCTATCTAGATCTAACTATCTATCTAGATCTATCTATCTATCTATCTATCTAGATCTATCTATCTAGATCTATCTATCTATCTAGATCTATCTATATATCTATCTATCTATGTATGTATCTAGTTCTATCTATGTATCTAGATCTATCTATGTATATAGATCTATCTATGTATATAGATCTATCTATGTATATAGATCTATCTATCTATGTATATAGATCTATCTATGTATCTAGATCTATCTATGTATCTAGATCTATCTATCTATGTATATAGATCTATCTATCTATCTATCTATCTATATAGATCTATTTATCTAGATCAATCTAGATAGATCTATCTATCTAGATCTATCTATCTATCTAGATCTATCTAGCTATGTATCTAGATCAATCTAGATACATAGCTAGATAGATCTATCTATCTATCTAGATCTATCTATCTATCTAGATCTATCTAGCTATGTATCTATCTATATATGTATCTATCTATCTATCTATGTATCTATGTATCTAGATCTATCTATGTATCTAGATCTATCTAGATCTATCTATCTAACTAGATCTATCTATCTATCTATCTATCTATCTAGATCTATCTATGTAGATCTATCTATCTATCTATCTAGATCTATCTATCTATCTATATAGATCTATGTATCTAGATCAATCTAGATAGATCTATCTATGTATCTAGATCTATCTTTCTATCTATCTATGTATCTAGATCTATCTATGTATCTAGATCTATCTATGTATATAGATCTAACTATGTATCTAGATCTATCTATGTATATAGATCTATCTATCTATGTATATAGATCTATCTATCTATCTATCTATCTATCTATATAGATCTATGTATCTAGATCAATCTAGATAGATCTATCTATCTATCTAGATCTATCTATCTATGTATCTATCTATATCTATCTAGATCTATCTATCTAGATCTATCTAGATCTATCTATCTATCTATCTATCTATCTAGATCTATCTAGATCTATCTATCTATCTATCTATCTATCTATCTATCTATCTATCTATCTATCTATCTATCTATCTAGATCTATCTATCTATGTATCTATCTAGATCTATCTAGATCTATCTATCTATCTATCTATCTAGATCTATCTTTCTATCTATCTATGTATCTAGATCTATCTATGTATCTAGATCTATCTATGTATATAGATCTATCTATGTATCTAGATCTATCTATGTATATAGATCTATCTATCTATGTATATAGATCTATCTATCTATCTATCTATCTATCTATCTATATAGATCTATGTATCTAGATCAATCTAGATAGATCTATCTATCTATCTAGATCTATCTATGTATCTAGATCTATCTATGTATCTATCCAGATCTATCTATGTATCTAGATCTATCTATCTACCTATATATCCAGATCTATCTATGTATCCAGATCTATCTATGTATATAGATCTATCTATCTATGTATCTATATACATAGACCTATCTATCTATCTATCTATGTATCTATGTATCTAGATCTATATAGATCTATCTATGTTTCTAGATCTACCTATCAATCAAGATCTATCTATGTATCTAGATCTATCTATCTATCTATCTATCTATCTATCTATGTATCTAGATCTATCTATCCAGATCTATCTATCTATGTATCTAGATCTATCTACGTATATAGATCTATGTATCTAGATCTATCTATGTATATAGATCTATCTATGTATCTAGATCTATCTATGTATATAGATCTATCTATCTATGTATATAGATCTATCTATCTATCTATCTATCTATCTATCTATCTATCTATCTATCTATCTATCTATCTATATAGATCTATGTATCTAGATCAATCTAGATAGATCTATCTATCTATCTAGATCTATCTATCTATGTATCTATCTAGATCTATCTAGATCTATCTATCTATCTATCTATCTATCTATCTATCTATCTAGATCTATCTAGATCTATCTATCTATCTATCTAGATCTATCTATCTAGATCTATCTATCTATCTAGATCTATCTATATATCTATCTATCTATCTATGTATGTATCTAGTTCTATCTATGTATCTAGATCTATCTATGTATCTAGATCTATCTATGTATATAGATCTATCTATGTATATAGATCTATCTATCTATGTATATAGATCTATCTATCTATCTATCTATCTATCTATCTATCTATCTATCTATCTATCTATCTATCTATCTATCTATCTATATAGATCTATTTATCTAGATCAATCTAGATAGATCTATCTATCTAGATCTATCTATCTATCTAGATCTATCTAGCTATGTATCTAGATCAATCTAGATACATAGCTAGATAGATCTATCTATCTATCTAGATCTATCTATCTATCTAGATCTATCTAGCTATGTATCTATCTATATATGTATCTATCTATCTATCTATGTATCTATGTATCTAGATCTATCTATGTATCTAGATCTATCTAGATCTATCTATCTAACTAGATCTATCTATCTATCTATCTATCTATCTAGATCTATCTATGTAGATCTATCTATCTATCTATCTAGATCTATCTATCTATCTATATAGATCTATGTATCTAGATCAATCTAGATAGATCTATCTATGTATCTAGATCTATCTTTCTATCTATCTATGTATCTAGATCTATCTATGTATCTAGATCTATCTATGTATATAGATCTAACTATGTATCTAGATCTATCTATGTATATAGATCTATCTATCTATGTATATAGATCTATCTATCTATCTATCTATCTATATAGATCTATGTATCTAGATCAATCTAGATAGATCTATCTATCCATCTAGATCTATCTATCTATGTATCTATCTATATCTATCTATATCTATCTAGATCTATCTA
The DNA here is from genome assembly GCA_037951165.1 of Lophius americanus. Lineage (NCBI taxonomy): Eukaryota > Metazoa > Chordata > Actinopteri > Lophiiformes > Lophiidae > Lophius > Lophius americanus. The sequence continues at coordinate 109,627 of JBBDHG010000231.1, read as the reverse complement.
TCTAGATCTATCTATCTATCTATCTATCTATCTATCTATCTAGATCTATCTAGATCTATCTATCTATCTATCTATCTATCTATCTATCTATCTATCTATCTAGATCTATCTATCTATGTATCTATCTAGATCTATCTAGATCTATCTATCTATCTATCTATCTAGATCTATCTTTCTATCTATCTATGTATCTAGATCTATCTATGTATCTAGATCTATCTATGTATATAGATCTATCTATGTATCTAGATCTATCTATGTATATAGATCTATCTATCTATGTATATAGATCTATCTATCTATCTATCTATCTATCTATCTATCTATATAGATCTATGTATCTAGATCAATCTAGATAGATCTATCTATCTATCTAGATCTATCTATGTATCTAGATCTATCTATGTATCTATCCAGATCTATCTATGTATCTAGATCTATCTATCTACCTATCTATCCAGATCTATCTATGTATCCAGATCTATCTATGTATATAGATCTATCTATCTATGTATCTATATACATAGACCTATCTATCTATCTATCTATGTATCTATGTATCTAGATCTATATAGATCTATCTATGTTTCTAGATCTACCTATCAATCAAGATCTATCTATGTATCTAGATCTATCTATCTATCTATCTATCTATCTATCTATGTATCTAGATCTATCTATCCAGATCTATCTATCTATGTATCTAGATCTATCTACGTATATAGATCTATGTATCTAGATCTATCTATGTATATAGATCTATCTATGTATCTAGATCTATCTATGTATATAGATCTATCTATCTATGTATATAGATCTATCTATCTATCTATCTATCTATCTATCTATCTATCTATCTATCTATCTATCTATCTATCTATCTATCTATCTATCTATCTATCTATCTATCTATCTATCTATCTATCTATATAGATCTATGTATCTAGATCAATCTAGATAGATCTATCTATCTATCTAGATCTATCTATCTATGTATCTATCTAGATCTATCTAGATCTATCTATCTATCTATCTATCTATCTATCTATCTATCTATCTATCTATCTATCTATCTATCTATCTATCTAGATCTATCTAGATCTATCTATCTATCTATCTAGATCTATCTATCTAGATCTATCTATCTATCTAGATCTATCTATATATCTATCTATCTATCTATGTATGTATCTAGTTCTATCTATGTATCTAGATCTATCTATGTATCTAGATCTATCTATGTATATAGATCTATCTATGTATATAGATCTATCTATCTATGTATATAGATCTATCTATCTATCTATCTATCTATCTATCTATCTATGTATCTAGATCTATCTATGTATCTAGATCTATCTATGTATATAGATCTATCTATCTATCTATCTATATAGATCTATGTATCTAGATCAATCTAGATAGATCTATCTATCTAGATCTATCTAGCTATGTATCTAGATTAATCTAGATAGATCTATCTATCTACCTAGATCTATCTATCTATGTATATATCTAGATCTATCTAGATCTATCTATCTATCTAGATCTATCTAGCTATGAATCTAGATCAATCTAGATAGATCTATCTATGTATCTAGATCTATCTTTCTATCTATCTATGTATCTAGATCTATCTATGTATCTAGATCTATCTATGTATCTAGATCTATCTATGTATCTAGATCTATCTATGTATATAGATCTATCTATCTATGTATATAGATCTATCTATGTATCTATCTAGATCTATCTATCTAGATCTATCTATCTATCTATCTATCTATCTATCTATCTAGATCTATCTAGATCTAACTATCTATCTAGATCTATCTATCTATCTATCTATCTAGATCTATCTATCTAGATCTATCTATCTATCTAGATCTATCTATATATCTATCTATCTATGTATGTATCTAGTTCTATCTATGTATCTAGATCTATCTATGTATATAGATCTATCTATCTATGTATATAGATCTATCTATGTATCTAGATCTATCTATGTATCTAGATCTATCTATCTATGTATATAGATCTATCTATCTATCTATCTATCTATATAGATCTATTTATCTAGATCAATCTAGATAGATCTATCTATCTAGATCTATCTATCTATCTAGATCTATCTAGCTATGTATCTAGATCAATCTAGATACATAGCTAGATAGATTTATCTATCTATCTAGATCTATCTATCTATCTAGATCTATCTAGCTATGTATCTATCTATATATGTATCTATCTATCTATCTATGTATCTATGTATCTAGATCTATCTATGTATCTAGATCTATCTAGATCTATCTATCTAACTAGATCTATCTATCTATCTATCTATCTATCTAGATCTATCTATGTAGATCTATCTATCTATCTATCTAGATCTATCTATCTATCTATCTATCTATGTATCTAGATCTATCTATGTATCTAGATCTATCTATGTATATAGATCTATCTATCTATCTATCTATCTATCTATCTATCTATCTATCTATCTATCTATCTATCTATATAGATCTATTTATCTAGATCAATCTAGATAGATCTATCTATCTAGATCTATCTATCTATCTAGATCTATCTAGCTATGTATCTAGATCAATCTAGATACATAGCTAGATAGATCTATCTATCTATCTAGATCTATCTATCTATCTAGATCTATCTAGCTATGTATCTATCTATATATGTATCTATCTATCTATCTATGTATCTATGTATCTAGATCTATCTATGTATCTAGATCTATCTAGATCTATCTATCTAACTAGATCTATCTATCTATCTATCTATCTATCTAGATCTATCTATGTAGATCTATCTATCTATCTATCTAGATCTATCTATCTATCTATATAGATCTATGTATCTAGATCAATCTAGATAGATCTATCTATGTATCTAGATCTATCTTTCTATCTATCTATGTATCTAGATCTATCTATGTATCTAGATCTATCTATGTATATAGATCTAACTATGTATCTAGATCTATCTATGTATATAGATCTATCTATCTATGTATATAGATCTATCTATCTATCTATCTATCTATATAGATCTATGTATCTAGATCAATCTAGATAGATCTATCTATCCATCTAGATCTATCTATCTATGTATCTATCTATATCTATCTATATCTATCTAGATCTATCTATCTAGATCTATCTATCTATCTATCTATCTATCTATCTATCTAGATCTATCTAGATCTATCTATCTATCTATCTATCTATCTATCTATCTATCTATCTATCTAGATCTATCTATCTATGTATCTATCTAGATCTATCTAGATCTATCTATCTATCTATCTATCTAGATCTATCTTTCTATCTATCTATGTATCTAGATCTATCTATGTATCTAGATCTATCTATGTATATAGATCTATCTATGTATCTAGATCTATCTATGTATATAGATCTATCTATCTATGTATATAGATCTATCTATCTATCTATCTATCTATCTATCTATATAGATCTATGTATCTAGATCAATCTAGATAGATCTATCTATCTATCTAGATCTATCTATGTATCTAGATCTATCTATGTATCTATCCAGATCTATCTATGTATCTAGATCTATCTATCTACCTATCTATCCAGATCTATCTATGTATCCAGATCTATCTATGTATATAGATCTATCTATCTATGTATCTATATACATAGACCTATCTATCTATCTATCTATGTATCTATGTATCTAGATCTATATAGATCTATCTATGTTTCTAGATCTACCTATCAATCAAGATCTATCTATGTATCTAGATCTATCTATCTATCTATCTATCTATCTATCTATGTATCTAGATCTATCTATCCAGATCTATCTATCTATGTATCTAGATCTATCTACGTATATAGATCTATGTATCTAGATCTATCTATGTATATAGATCTATCTATGTATCTAGATCTATCTATGTATATAGATCTATCTATCTATGTATATAGATCTATCTATCTATCTATCTATCTATCTATCTATCTATCTATCTATCTATCTATCTATCTATCTATCTATCTATCTATCTATCTATCTATCTATCTATCTATCTATCTATATAGATCTATGTATCTAGATCAATCTAGATAGATCTATCTATCTATCTAGATCTATCTATCTATGTATCTATCTAGATCTATCTAGATCTATCTATCTATCTATCTATCTATCTATCTATCTATCTATCTATCTATCTATCTATCTATCTAGATCTATCTAGATCTATCTATCTATCTATCTAGATCTATCTATCTAGATCTATCTATCTATCTAGATCTATCTATATATCTATCTATCTATCTATGTATGTATCTAGTTCTATCTATGTATCTAGATCTATCTATGTATCTAGATCTATCTATGTATATAGATCTATCTATGTATATAGATCTATCTATCTATGTATATAGATCTATCTATCTATCTATCTATCTATCTATCTATCTATGTATCTAGATCTATCTATGTATCTAGATCTATCTATGTATATAGATCTATCTATCTATCTATCTATATAGATCTATGTATCTAGATCAATCTAGATAGATCTATCTATCTAGATCTATCTAGCTATGTATCTAGATTAATCTAGATAGATCTATCTATCTACCTAGATCTATCTATCTATGTATATATCTAGATCTATCTAGATCTATCTATCTATCTAGATCTATCTAGCTATGAATCTAGATCAATCTAGATAGATCTATCTATGTATCTAGATCTATCTTTCTATCTATCTATGTATCTAGATCTATCTATGTATCTAGATCTATCTATGTATCTAGATCTATCTATGTATCTAGATCTATCTATGTATATAGATCTATCTATCTATGTATATAGATCTATCTATGTATCTATCTAGATCTATCTATCTAGATCTATCTATCTATCTATCTATCTATCTATCTATCTAGATCTATCTAGATCTAACTATCTATCTAGATCTATCTATCTATCTATCTATCTAGATCTATCTATCTAGATCTATCTATCTATCTAGATCTATCTATATATCTATCTATCTATGTATGTATCTAGTTCTATCTATGTATCTAGATCTATCTATGTATATAGATCTATCTATCTATGTATATAGATCTATCTATGTATCTAGATCTATCTATGTATCTAGATCTATCTATCTATGTATATAGATCTATCTATCTATCTATCTATCTATATAGATCTATTTATCTAGATCAATCTAGATAGATCTATCTATCTAGATCTATCTATCTATCTAGATCTATCTAGCTATGTATCTAGATCAATCTAGATACATAGCTAGATAGATTTATCTATCTATCTAGATCTATCTATCTATCTAGATCTATCTAGCTATGTATCTATCTATATATGTATCTATCTATCTATCTATGTATCTATGTATCTAGATCTATCTATGTATCTAGATCTATCTAGATCTATCTATCTAACTAGATCTATCTATCTATCTATCTATCTATCTAGATCTATCTATGTAGATCTATCTATCTATCTATCTAGATCTATCTATCTATCTATATAGATCTATGTATCTAGATCAATCTAGATAGATCTATCTATGTATCTAGATCTATATTTCTATCTATCTATGTATCTAGATCTATCTATGTATCTAGATCTATCTATGTATATAGATCTAACTATGTATCTAGATCTATCTATGTATATAGATCTATCTATCTATGTATATAGATCTATCTATCTATCTATCTATCTATATAGATCTATGTATCTAGATCAATCTAGATAGATCTATCTATCTATCTAGATCTATCTATCTATCTATATCTATCTAGATCTATCTATCTAGATCTATCTAGATCTATCTATCTATCTATCTATCTATCTATCTATCTATCTATCTAGATCTATCTAGATCTATCTATCTATCTATCTATCTATCTATCTATCTATCTAGATCTATCTATCTATGTATCTATCTAGATCTATCTAGATCTATCTATCTATCTATCTCTCTAGATCTATCTTTCTATCTATCTATGTATCTAGATCTATCTATGTATCTAGATCTATCTATGTATATAGATCTATCTATGTATCTAGATCTATCTATGTATATAGATCTATCTATCTATGTATATAGATCTATCTATCTATCTATCTATCTATCTATCTATATAGATCTATGTATCTAGATCAATCTAGATAGATCTATCTATCTATCTAGATCTATCTATGTATCTAGATCTATCTATGTATCTATCCAGATCTATCTATGTATCTAGATCTATCTATCTACCTATCTATCCAGATCTATCTATGTATCCAGATCTATCTATGTATATAGATCTATCTATCTATGTATCTATATACATAGACCTATCTATCTATCTATCTATGTATCTATGTATCTAGATCTATATAGATCTATCTATGTTTCTAGATCTACCTATCAATCAAGATCTATCTATGTATCTAGATCTATCTATGTATATAGATCTATCTATGTATCTAGATCTATCTATGTATATAGATCTATCTATCTATGTATATAGATCTATCTATCTATCTATCTATCTATCTATCTATCTATCTATCTATCTATCTATCTATCTATCTATCTATATAGATCTATGTATCTAGATCAATCTAGATAGATCTATCTATCTATCTAGATCTATCTATCTATGTATCTATCTAGATCTATCTAGATCTATCTATCTATCTATCTATCTATCTATCGATCTAGATCTATCTAGATCTATCTATCTATCTATCTAGATCTATCTATGTATCTAGATCTATCTATGTATATAGATCTATCTATCTATGTATATAGATCTATCTATGTATCTATCTAGATCTATCTATCTAGATCTATCTATCTATCTATCTATCTATCTATCTATCTAGATCTATCTAGATCTAACTATCTATCTAGATCTATCTATCTATCTATCTATCTAGATCTATCTATCTAGATCTATCTATCTATCTAGATCTATCTATATATCTATCTATCTATGTATGTATCTAGTTCTATCTATGTATCTAGATCTATCTATGTATATAGATCTATCTATCTATGTATATAGATCTATCTATGTATCTAGATCTATCTATGTATCTAGATCTATCTATCTATGTATATAGATCTATCTATCTATCTATCTATCTATATAGATCTATTTATCTAGATCAATCTAGATAGATCTATCTATCTAGATCTATCTATCTATCTAGATCTATCTAGCTATGTATCTAGATCAATCTAGATACATAGCTAGATAGATTTATCTATCTATCTAGATCTATCTATCTATCTAGATCTATCTAGCTATGTATCTATCTATATATGTATCTATCTATCTATCTATGTATCTATGTATCTAGATCTATCTATGTATCTAGATCTATCTAGATCTATCTATCTAACTAGATCTATCTATCTATCTATCTATCTATCTAGATCTATCTATGTAGATCTATCTATCTATCTATCTAGATCTATCTATCTATCTATCTATCTATGTATCTAGATCTATCTATGTATCTAGATCTATCTATGTATATAGATCTATCTATCTATCTATCTATCTATCTATCTATCTATCTATCTATCTATCTATCTATCTATATAGATCTATTTATCTAGATCAATCTAGATAGATCTATCTATCTAGATCTATCTATCTATCTAGATCTATCTAGCTATGTATCTAGATCAATCTAGATACATAGCTAGATAGATCTATCTATCTATCTAGATCTATCTATCTATCTAGATCTATCTAGCTATGTATCTATCTATATATGTATCTATCTATCTATCTATGTATCTATGTATCTAGATCTATCTATGTATCTAGATCTATCTAGATCTATCTATCTAACTAGATCTATCTATCTATCTATCTATCTATCTAGATCTATCTATGTAGATCTATCTATCTATCTATCTAGATCTATCTATCTATCTATATAGATCTATGTATCTAGATCAATCTAGATAGATCTATCTATGTATCTAGATCTATCTTTCTATCTATCTATGTATCTAGATCTATCTATGTATCTAGATCTATCTATGTATATAGATCTAACTATGTATCTAGATCTATCTATGTATATAGATCTATCTATCTATGTATATAGATCTATCTATCTATCTATCTATCTATATAGATCTATGTATCTAGATCAATCTAGATAGATCTATCTATCCATCTAGATCTATCTATCTATGTATCTATCTATATCTATCTATATCTATCTAGATCTATCTATCTAGATCTATCTATCTATCTATCTATCTATCTATCTATCTAGATCTATCTAGATCTATCTATCTATCTATCTATCTATCTATCTATCTATCTATCTATCTAGATCTATCTATCTATGTATCTATCTAGATCTATCTAGATCTATCTATCTATCTATCTATCTAGATCTATCTTTCTATCTATCTATGTATCTAGATCTATCTATGTATCTAGATCTATCTATGTATATAGATCTATCTATGTATCTAGATCTATCTATGTATATATATCTATCTATCTATGTATATAGATCTATCTATCTATCTATCTATCTATCTATCTATATAGATCTATGTATCTAGATCAATCTAGATAGATCTATCTATCTATCTAGATCTATCTATGTATCTAGATCTATCTATGTATCTATCCAGATCTATCTATGTATCTAGATCTATCTATCTACCTATCTATCCAGATCTATCTATGTATCCAGATCTATCTATGTATATAGATCTATCTATCTATGTATCTATATACATAGACCTATCTATCTATCTATCTATGTATCTATGTATCTAGATCTATATAGATCTATCTATGTTTCTAGATCTACCTATCAATCAAGATCTATCTATGTATCTAGATCTATCTATCTATCTATCTATCTATCTATCTATGTATCTAGATCTATCTATCCAGATCTATCTATCTATGTATCTAGATCTATCTACGTATATAGATCTATGTATCTAGATCTATCTATGTATATAGATCTATCTATGTATCTAGATCTATCTATGTATATAGATCTATCTATCTATGTATATAGATCTATCTATCTATCTATCTATCTATCTATCTATCTATCTATCTATCTATCTATCTATCTATCTATCTATCTATCTATCTATCTATCTATCTATCTATCTATCTATCTATATAGATCTATGTATCTAGATCAATCTAGATAGATCTATCTATCTATCTAGATCTATCTATCTATGTATCTATCTAGATCTATCTAGATCTATCTATCTATCTATCTATCTATCTATCTATCTATCTATCTATCTATCTATCTATCTATCTATCTATCTATCTAGATCTATCTAGATCTATCTATCTATCTATCTAGATCTATCTATCTAGATCTATCTATCTATCTAGATCTATCTATATATCTATCTATCTATCTATGTATGTATCTAGTTCTATCTATGTATCTAGATCTATCTATGTATCTAGATCTATCTATGTATATAGATCTATCTATGTATATAGATCTATCTATCTATGTATATAGATCTATCTATCTATCTATCTATCTATCTATCTATGTATCTAGATCTATCTATGTATCTAGATCTATCTATGTATATAGATCTATCTATCTATCTATCTATATAGATCTATGTATCTAGATCAATCTAGATAGATCTATCTATCTAGATCTATCTAGCTATGTATCTAGATTAATCTAGATAGATCTATCTATCTACCTAGATCTATCTATCTATGTATATATCTAGATCTATCTAGATCTATCTATCTATCTAGATCTATCTAGCTATGAATCTAGATCAATCTAGATAGATCTATCTATGTATCTAGATCTATCTTTCTATCTATCTATGTATCTAGATCTATCTATGTATCTAGATCTATCTATGTATCTAGATCTATCTATGTATCTAGATCTATCTATGTATATAGATCTATCTATCTATGTATATAGATCTATCTATGTATCTATCTAGATCTATCTATCTAGATCTATCTATCTATCTATCTATCTATCTATCTATCTAGATCTATCTAGATCTAACTATCTATCTAGATCTATCTATCTATCTATCTATCTAGATCTATCTATCTAGATCTATCTATCTATCTAGATCTATCTATATATCTATCTATCTATGTATGTATCTAGTTCTATCTATGTATCTAGATCTATCTATGTATATAGATCTATCTATCTATGTATATAGATCTATCTATGTATCTAGATCTATCTATGTATCTAGATCTATCTATCTATGTATATAGATCTATCTATCTATCTATCTATCTATATAGATCTATTTATCTAGATCAATCTAGATAGATCTATCTATCTAGATCTATCTATCTATCTAGATCTATCTAGCTATGTATCTAGATCAATCTAGATACATAGCTAGATAGATTTATCTATCTATCTAGATCTATCTATCTATCTAGATCTATCTAGCTATGTATCTATCTATATATGTATCTATCTATCTATCTATGTATCTATGTATCTAGATCTATCTATGTATCTAGATCTATCTAGATCTATCTATCTAACTAGATCTATCTATCTATCTATCTATCTATCTAGATCTATCTATGTAGATCTATCTATCTATCTATCTAGATCTATCTATCTATCTATATAGATCTATGTATCTAGATCAATCTAGATAGATCTATCTATGTATCTAGATCTATATTTCTATCTATCTATGTATCTAGATCTATCTATGTATCTAGATCTATCTATGTATATAGATCTAACTATGTATCTAGATCTATCTATGTATATAGATCTATCTATCTATGTATATAGATCTATCTATCTATCTATCTATCTATATAGATCTATGTATCTAGATCAATCTAGATAGATCTATCTATCTATCTAGATCTATCTATCTATCTATATCTATCTAGATCTATCTATCTAGATCTATCTAGATCTATCTATCTATCTATCTATCTATCTATCTATCTATCTATCTATCTAGATCTATCTAGATCTATCTATCTATCTATCTATCTATCTATCTATCTAGATCTATCTATCTATGTATCTATCTAGATCTATCTAGATCTATCTATCTATCTATCTCTCTAGATCTATCTTTCTATCTATCTATGTATCTAGATCTATCTATGTATCTAGATCTATCTATGTATATAGATCTATCTATGTATCTAGATCTATCTATGTATATAGATCTATCTATCTATGTATATAGATCTATCTATCTATCTATCTATCTATCTATCTATATAGATCTATGTATCTAGATCAATCTAGATAGATCTATCTATCTATCTAGATCTATCTATGTATCTAGATCTATCTATGTATCTATCCAGATCTATCTATGTATCTAGATCTATCTATCTACCTATCTATCCAGATATATCTATGTATCCAGATCTATCTATGTATATAGATCTATCTATCTATGTATCTATATACATAGACCTATCTATCTATCTATCTATGTATCTATGTATCTAGATCTATATAGATCTATCTATGTTTCTAGATCTACCTATCAATCAAGATCTATCTATGTATCTAGATCTATCTATGTATATAGATCTATCTATGTATCTAGATCTATCTATGTATATAGATCTATCTATCTATGTATATAGATCTATCTATCTATCTATCTATCTATCTATCTATCTATCTATCTATCTATCTATCTATCTATCTATCTATCTATATAGATCTATGTATCTAGATCAATCTAGATAGATCTATCTATCTATCTAGATCTATCTATCTATGTATCTATCTAGATCTATCTAGATCTATCTATCTATCTATCTATCTATCTATCGATCTAGATCTATCTAGATCTATCTATCTATCTATCTAGATCTATCTATCTAGATCTATCTATCTATCTAGATCTATCTATATATCTATCTATCTATCTATGTATGTATCTAGTTCTATCTATGTATCTAGATCTATCTATGTATCTAGATCTATCTATGTATATAGATCTATCTATGTATATAGATCTATCTATCTATGTATATAGATCTATCTATCTATCTATCTATCTATCTATCTATCTATCTATCTATCTATCTATCTATCTATATAGATCTATTTATCTAGATCAATCTAGATAGATCTATCTATCTAGATCTATCTATCTATCTAGATCTATCTAGCTATGTATCTAGATCAATCTAGATACATAGCTAGATAGATCTATCTATCTATCTAGATCTATCTATCTATCTAGCTATGTATCTAGATCAATCTAGATACATAGCTAGATAGATCTATCTATCTATCTAGATCTATCTATCTATCTAGATCTATCTAGCTATGTATCTATCTATATATGTATCTATCTATCTATCTATGTATCTATGTATCTAGATCTATCTATGTATCTAGATCTATCTAGATCTATCTATCTAACTAGATCTATCTATCTATCTATCTATCTATCTAGATCTATCTATGTAGATCTATCTATCTATCTATCTAGATCTATCTATCTATCTATATAGATCTATGTATCTAGATCAATCTAGATAGATCTATCTATGTATCTAGATCTATCTTTCTATCTATCTATGTATCTAGATCTATCTATGTATCTAGATCTATCTATGTATATAGATCTAACTATGTATCTAGATCTATCTATGTATATAGATCTATCTATCTATGTATATAGATCTATCTATCTATCTAGATCTATCTATCTATGTATCTATCTATATCTATCTATATCTATCTAGATCTATCTATCTAGATCTATCTATCTATCTATCTATCTATCTATCTATCTATCTAGATCTATCTAGATCTATCTATCTATCTATCTATCTATCTATCTATCTATCTATCTATCTATCTATCTAGATCTATCTATCTATGTATCTATCTAGATCTATCTAGATCTATCTATCTATCTATCTATCTAGATCTATCTTTCTATCTATCTATGTATCTAGATCTATCTATGTATATAGATCTATCTATGTATATAGATCTATCTATGTATCTAGATCTATCTATGTATATAGATCTATCTATCTATGTATATAGATCTATCTATCTATCTATCTATCTATCTATCTATATAGATCTATGTATCTAGATCAATCTAGATAGATCTATCTATCTATCTAGATCTATCTATGTATCTAGATCTATCTATGTATCTATCCAGATCTATCTATGTATCTAGATCTATCTATCTACCTATCTATCCAGATCTATCTATGTATCCAGATCTATCTATGTATATAGATCTATCTATCTATGTATCTATATACATAGACCTATCTATCTATCTATCTATGTATCTATGTATCTAGATCTATATAGATCTATCTATGTTTCTAGATCTACCTATCAATCAAGATCTATCTATGTATCTAGATCTATCTATCTATCTATCTATCTATCTATGTATCTAGATCTATCTATCCAGATCTATCTATCTATGTATCTAGATCTATCTACGTATATAGATCTATGTATCTAGATCTATCTATGTATATAGATCTATCTATGTATCTAGATCTATCTATGTATATAGATCTATCTATCTATGTATATAGATCTATCTATCTATCTATCTATCTATCTATCTATCTATCTATCTATCTATCTATCTATCTATCTATCTATCTATATAGATCTATGTATCTAGATCAATCTAGATAGATCTATCTATCTATCTAGATCTATCTATCTATGTATCTATCTAGATCTATCTAGATCTATCTATCTATCTATCTATCTATCTATCTATCTATCTAGATCTATCTAGATCTATCTATCTATCTATCTAGATCTATCTATCTAGATCTATCTATCTATCTAGATCTATCTATATATCTATCTATCTATCTATGTATGTATCTAGTTCTATCTATGTATCTAGATCTATCTATGTATCTAGATCTATCTATGTATATAGATCTATCTATGTATATAGATCTATCTATCTATGTATATAGATCTATCTATCTATCTATCTATCTATCTATCTATCTATCTATCTATGTATCTAGATCTATCTATGTATCTAGATCTATCTATGTATATAGATCTATCTATCTATCTATCTATATAGATCTATGTATCTAGATCAATCTAGATAGATCTATCTATCTAGATCTATCTAGCTATGTATCTAGATTAATCTAGATAGATCTATCTATCTACCTAGATCTATCTATCTATGTATCTATCTAGATCTATCTAGATCTATCTATCTATCTAGATCTATCTAGCTATGAATCTAGATCAATCTAGATAGATCTATCTATGTATCTAGATCTATCTTTCTATCTATCTATGTATCTAGATCTATCTATGTATCTAGATCTATCTATGTATCTAGATCTATCTATGTATCTAGATCTATCTATGTATATAGATCTATCTATCTATGTATATAGATCTATCTATGTATCTATCTAGATCTATCTATCTAGATCTATCTATCTATCTATCTATCTATCTATCTAGATCTATCTAGATCTAACTATCTATCTAGATCTATCTATCTATCTATCTATCTAGATCTATCTATCTAGATCTATCTATCTATCTAGATCTATCTATATATCTATCTATCTATGTATGTATCTAGTTCTATCTATGTATCTAGATCTATCTATGTATATAGATCTATCTATGTATATAGATCTATCTATGTATATAGATCTATCTATCTATGTATATAGATCTATCTATGTATCTAGATCTATCTATGTATCTAGATCTATCTATCTATGTATATAGATCTATCTATCTATCTATCTATCTATATAGATCTATTTATCTAGATCAATCTAGATAGATCTATCTATCTAGATCTATCTATCTATCTAGATCTATCTAGCTATGTATCTAGATCAATCTAGATACATAGCTAGATAGATCTATCTATCTATCTAGATCTATCTATCTATCTAGATCTATCTAGCTATGTATCTATCTATATATGTATCTATCTATCTATCTATGTATCTATGTATCTAGATCTATCTATGTATCTAGATCTATCTAGATCTATCTATCTAACTAGATCTATCTATCTATCTATCTATCTATCTAGATCTATCTATGTAGATCTATCTATCTATCTATCTAGATCTATCTATCTATCTATATAGATCTATGTATCTAGATCAATCTAGATAGATCTATCTATGTATCTAGATCTATCTTTCTATCTATCTATGTATCTAGATCTATCTATGTATCTAGATCTATCTATGTATATAGATCTAACTATGTATCTAGATCTATCTATGTATATAGATCTATCTATCTATGTATATAGATCTATCTATCTATCTATCTATCTATATAGATCTATGTATCTAGATCAATCTAGATAGATCTATCTATCTATCTAGATCTATTTATCTATGTATCTATCTATATCTATCTAGATCTATCTATCTAGATCTATCTAGATCTATCTATCTATCTATCTATCTATCTATCTATCTATCTAGATCTATCTAGATCTATCTATCTATCTATCTATCTATCTATCTATCTATCTATCTATCTATCTAGATCTATCTATCTATGTATCTATCTAGATCTATCTAGATCTATCTATCTATCTATCTAGATCTATCTTTCTATCTATCTATGTATCTAGATCTATCTATGTATCTAGATCTATCTATGTATATAGATCTATCTATGTATCTAGATCTATCTATGTATATAGATCTATCTATCTATGTATATAGATCTATCTATCTATCTATCTATCTATCTATCTATATAGATCTATGTATCTAGATCAATCTAGATAGATCTATCTATCTATCTAGATCTATCTATGTATCTAGATCTATCTATGTATCTATCCAGATCTATCTATGTATCTAGATCTATCTATCTACCTATCTATCCAGATCTATCTATGTATCCAGATCTATCTATGTATATAGATCTATCTATCTATGTATCTATATACATAGACCTATCTATCTATCTATCTATGTATCTATCTATCTATCTATCTATCTATCTATCTATGTATCTAGATCTATCTATGTATCTAGATCTATCTATGTATATAGATCTATCTATCTATCTATCTATATAGATCTATGTATCTAGATCAATCTAGATAGATCTATCTATCTAGATCTATCTAGCTATGTATCTAGATTAATCTAGATAGATCTATCTATCTACCTAGATCTATCTATCTATGTATCTAGATCTATCTATCTATCTTTCTATGTATCTAGATCTATCTATGTATATAGATCTATCTATCTATCTAGATCTATCTGTCTAGATCTATCTGTCTAGATCTATCTATCTATCTAGATCTATCTATCTATCTATCTATCTGGATCTATCTATCTATCTAGATCTATCTATATATCTATCTATCTATCTATGTATGTATCTAGTTCTATCTAATTATCTAGATCTATCTATGTATCTAGATCTATCTATGTATATAGATCTATCTATGTATATAGATCTATCTATCTATGTATATAGATTTATCTATCTATCTATCTATCTATCTATCTATCTATCTATCTATCTATCTATCTATCTATCTATCTATCTATCTATCTATCTATCTATCTATCTATCTATCTATCTATCTATCTATCTATCTATCTATCTATCTATCTATGTATCTAGATCTATCTATGTATCTAGATCTATCTATGTATATAGATCTATCTATCTATCTATCTATATAGATCTATGTATCTAGATCAATCTAGATAGATCTATCTATCTAGATCTATCTATCTATGTATCTAGATTAATCTAGATAGATCTATCTATCTACCTAGATCTATCTATCTATGTATCTATCTAGATCTATCTAGATCTATCTATCTATCTAGATCTATCTAGCTATGAATCTAGATCAATCTAGATAGATCTATCTATGTATCTAGATCTATCTTTCTATCTATCTATGTATCTAGATCTATCTATGTATCTAGATCTATCTATGTATCTAGATCTATCTATGTATCTAGATCTATCTATGTATATAGATCTATCTATCTATGTATATAGATCTATCTATGTATCTATCTAGATCTATCTATCTAGATCTATCTATCTATCTATCTATCTATCTAGATCTATCTAGATCTAACTATCTATCTAGATCTATCTATCTATCTATCTATCTAGATCTATCTATCTAGATCTATCTATCTATCTAGATCTATCTATATATCTATCTATCTATGTATGTATCTAGTTCTATCTATGTATCTAGATCTATCTATGTATATAGATCTATCTATGTATATAGATCTATCTATGTATCTAGATCTATCTATGTATCTAGATCTATCTATCTATGTATATAGATCTATCTATCTATCTATCTATCTATCTATATAGATCTATTTATCTAGATCAATCTAGATAGATCTATCTATCTATCTAGATCTATCTAGCTATGTATCTAGATCAATCTAGATACATAGCTAGATAGATCTATCTATCTATCTAGATCTATCTATCTATCTAGATCTATCTAGCTATGTATCTATCTATATATGTATCTATCTATCTATCTATGTATCTATGTATCTAGATCTATCTATGTATCTAGATCTATCTAGATCTATCTATCTAACTAGATCTATCTATCTATCTATCTATCTATCTATCTAGATCTATCTATGTAGATCTATCTATCTATCTATCTAGATCTATCTATCTATCTATATAGATCTATGTATCTAGATCAATCTAGATAGATCTATCTATGTATCTAGATCTATCTTTCTATCTATCTATGTATCTAGATCTATCTATGTATCTAGATCTATCTATGTATATAGTTCTAACTATGTATCTAGATCTATCTATGTATATAGATCTATCTATCTATGTATATAGATCTATCTATCTATCTATCTATCTATATAGATCTATGTATCTAGATCAATCTAGATAGATCTATCTATCTATCTAGATCTATCTATCTATGTATCTATCTATATCTATCTAGATCTATCTATCTAGATCTATCTAGATCTATCTATCTATCTATCTATCTATCTATCTAGATCTATCTAGATCTATCTATCTATCTATCTATCTATCTAGATCTATCTATCTATGTATCTATCTAGATCTATCTAGATCTATCTATCTATCTATCTATCTAGATCTATCTTTCTATCTATCTATGTATCTAGATCTATCTATGTATCTAGATCTATCTATGTATATAGATCTATCTATGTATCTAGATCTATCTATCTATGTATATAGATCTATCTATGTATCTAGATCTATCTATGTATCTATCCAGATCTATCTATGTATCTAGATCTATCTATCTACCTATCTATCCAGATCTATCTATGTATCCAGATCTATCTATGTATATAGATCTATCTATCTATGTATCTATATACATAGACCTATCTATCTATCTATCTATCTATGTATCTATGTATCTAGATCTATATAGATCTATCTATGTTTCTAGATCTACCTATCAATCAAGATCTATCTATGTATCTAGATCTATCTATCTATCTATCTATCTATCTATCTATCTATCTATGTATCTAGATCTATCTATCCAGATCTATCTATCTATGTATCTAGATCTATCTACGTATATAGATCTATGTATCTAGATCTATCTATGTATATAGATCTATCTATGTATCTAGATCTATCTATGTATATAGATCTATCTATCTATGTATATAGATCTATCTATCTATCTATCTATCTATCTATCTATCTATCTATCTATCTATATAGATCTATGTATCTAGATCAATCTAGATAGATCTATCTATCTATCTAGATCTATCTATCTATGTATCTATCTAGATCTATCTAGATCTATCTATCTATCTATCTATCTATCTAGATCTATCTAGATCTATCTATCTATCTATCTAGATCTATCTATCTAGATCTATCTATCTATCTAGATCTATCTATATATCTATCTATCTATCTATGTATGTATCTAGTTCTATCTATGTATCTAGATCTATCTATGTATCTAGATCTATCTATGTATATAGATCTATCTATGTATATAGATCTATCTATCTATGTATATAGATCTATCTATCTATCTATCTATCTATCTATCTATCTATCTATCTATCTATCTATCTATCTATCTATCTATGTATCTAGATCTATCTATGTATCTAGATCTATCTATGTATATAGATCTATCTATCTATCTATCTATATAGATCTATGTATCTAGATCAATCTAGATAGATCTATCTATCTAGATCTATCTAGCTATGTATCTAGATTAATCTAGATAGATCTATCTATCTACCTAGATCTATCTATCTATGTATCTATCTAGATCTATCTAGATCTATCTATCTATCTAGCTATGAATCTAGATCAATCTAGATAGATCTATCTATGTATCTAGATCTATCTTTCTATCTATCTATGTATCTAGATCTATCTATGTATCTAGATCTATCTATGTATCTAGATCTATCTATGTATCTAGATCTATCTATGTATATAGATCTATCTATCTATGTATATAGATCTATCTATGTATCTATCTAGATCTATCTATCTAGATCTATCTATCTATCTATCTATCTATCTATCTATCTATCTATCTATCTATCTATCTATCTATCTAGATCTATCTAGATCTAACTATCTATCTAGATCTATCTATCTATCTATCTATCTAGATCTATCTATCTAGATCTATCTATCTATCTAGATCTATCTATATATCTATCTATCTATGTATGTATCTAGTTCTATCTATGTATCTAGATCTATCTATGTCTATAGATCTATCTATGTATATAGATCTATCTATGTATATAGATCTATCTATCTATGTATATAGATCTATCTATGTATCTAGATATATCTATGTATCTAGATCTATCTATCTATGTATATAGATCTATCTATCTATCTATCTATCTATATAGATCTATTTATCTAGATCAATCTAGATAGATCTATCTATCTAGATCTATCTATCTATCTAGATCTATCTAGCTATGTATCTAGATCAATCTAGATACATAGCTAGATAGATCTATCTATCTATCTAGATCTATCTATCTATCTAGATCTATCTAGCTATGTATCTATCTATATATGTATCTATCTATCTATCTATGTATCTATGTATCTAGATCTATCTATGTATCTAGATCTATCTAGATCTATCTATCTAACTAGATCTATCTATCTATCTATCTATCTATCTATCTAGATCTATCTATGTAGATCTATCTATCTATCTATCTAGATCTATCTATCTATCTATATAGATCTATGTATCTAGATCAATCTAGATAGATCTATCTATGTATCTAGATCTATCTTTCTATCTATCTATGTATCTAGATCTATCTATGTATCTAGATCTATCTATGTATATAGATCTAACTATGTATCTAGATCTATCTATGTATATAGATCTATCTATCTATGTATATAGATCTATCTATCTATCTATCTATCTATCTATCTATATAGATCTATGTATCTAGATCAATCTAGATAGATCTATCTATCTATCTAGATCTATCTATCTATGTATCTATCTATATCTATCTAGATCTATCTATCTAGATCTATCTAGATCTATCTATCTATCTATCTATCTATCTATCTATCTATATAGATCTATGTATCTAGATCAATCTAGATAGATCTATCTATCTATCTAGATCTATCTATGTATCTATCTTTCTATCTATCTATGTATCTAGATCTATCTATGTATCTAAATCTATCTATGTATCTAGATCTATCTATGTATCTAGATCTATCTATGTATCTAGATCTATCTATGTATATAGATCTATCTATGTATCTAGATCTATCTATGTATATAGATCTATCTATCTATGTATATAGATCTATCTATCTATCTATCTATCTATATAGATCTATGTATCTAGATCAATCTAGATAGATCTATCTATCTATCTAGATCTATCTATGTATCTAGATCTATCTATGTATCTATCCAGATCTATCTATGTATCTAGATCTATCTATCTACCTATCTATCCAGATCTATCTATGTATCCAGATCTATCTATGTATATAGATCTATCTATCTATGTATCTATATACATAGACCTATCTATCTATCTATCTATGTATCTATGTATCTAGATCTATATAGATCTATCTATGTTTCTAGATCTACCTATCAATCAAGATCTATCTATGTATCTAGATCTATCTATCTATCTATCTATCTATCTATCTATCTATCTATGTATCTAGATCTATCTATCCAGATCTATCTATCTATGTATCTAGATCTATCTACGTATATAGATCTATGTATCTAGATCTATCTATGTATATAGATCTATCTATGTATCTAGATCTATCTATGTATATAGATCTATCTATCTATGTATATAGATCTATCTATCTATCTATCTATCTATCTATCTATCTATCTATCTATCTATCTATCTATCTATATAGATCTATGTATCTAGATCAATCTAGATAGATCTATCTATCTATCTAGATCTATCTATCTATGTATCTATCTAGATCTATCTAGATCTATCTATCTATCTATCTATCTATCTATCTAGATCTATCTAGATCTATCTATCTATCTATCTAGATCTATCTATCTAGATCTATCTATCTATCTAGATCTATCTATGTATCTAGATCTATCTATGTATATAGATCTATCTATGTATATAGATCTATCTATCTATGTATATAGATCTATCTATCTATCTATCTATCTATCTATCTATCTATCTATCTATCTATCTATCTATCTATCTATGTATCTAGATCTATCTATGTATCTAGATCTATCTATGTATATAGATCTATCTATCTATCTATCTATATAGATCTATGTATCTAGATCAATCTAGATAGATCTATCTATCTAGATCTATCTAGCTATGTATCTAGATTAATCTAGATAGATCTATCTATCTACCTAGATCTATCTATCTATGTATCTATCTAGATCTATCTAGATCTATCTATCTATCTAGATCTATCTAGCTATGAATCTAGATCAATCTAGATAGATCTATCTATGT
>JBBDHG010000231.1:77500-82500 GCA_037951165.1 Lophius americanus | reverse complement strand
TATCTATCTAGATCTATCTATCTATCTATCTATCTAGATCTATCTATCTAGATCTATCTATCTATCTAGATCTATCTATATATCTATCTATCTATGTATGTATCTAGTTCTATCTATGTATCTAGATCTATCTATGTATATAGATCTATCTATGTATATAGATCTATCTATGTATCTAGATCTATCTATGTATCTAGATCTATCTATCTATGTATATAGATCTATCTATCTATCTATCTATCTATCTATCTATATAGATCTATTTATCTAGATCAATCTAGATAGATCTATCTATCTATCTAGATCTATCTAGCTATGTATCTAGATCAATCTAGATACATAGCTAGATAGATCTATCTATCTATCTAGATCTATCTATCTATCTAGATCTATCTAGCTATGTATCTATCTATATATGTATCTATCTATCTATCTATGTATCTATGTATCTAGATCTATCTATGTATCTAGATCTATCTAGATCTATCTATCTAACTAGATCTATCTATCTATCTATCTATCTATCTATCTAGATCTATCTATGTAGATCTATCTATCTATCTATCTAGATCTATCTATCTATCTATATAGATCTATGTATCTAGATCAATCTAGATAGATCTATCTATGTATCTAGATCTATCTTTCTATCTATCTATGTATCTAGATCTATCTATGTATCTAGATCTATCTATGTATATAGATCTAACTATGTATCTAGATCTATCTATGTATATAGATCTATCTATCTATGTATATAGATCTATCTATCTATCTATCTATCTATATAGATCTATGTATCTAGATCAATCTAGATAGATCTATCTATCTATCTAGATCTATCTATCTATGTATCTATCTATATCTATCTAGATCTATCTATCTAGATCTATCTAGATCTATCTATCTATCTATCTATCTAGATCTATCTAGATCTATCTATCTATCTATCTATCTATCTAGATCTATCTATCTATGTATCTATCTAGATCTATCTAGATCTATCTATCTATCTATCTATCTAGATCTATCTTTCTATCTATCTATGTATCTAGATCTATCTATGTATCTAGATCTATCTATGTATATAGATCTATCTATGTATCTAGATCTATCTATGTATATAGATCTATCTATCTATGTATATAGATCTATCTATGTATCTAGATCTATCTATGTATCTATCCAGATCTATCTATGTATCTAGATCTATCTATCTACCTATCTATCCAGATCTATCTATGTATCCAGATCTATCTATGTATATAGATCTATCTATCTATGTATCTATATACATAGACCTATCTATCTATCTATCTATGTATCTATGTATCTAGATCTATATAGATCTATCTATGTTTCTAGATCTACCTATCAATCAAGATCTATCTATGTATCTAGATCTATCTATCTATCTATCTATCTATCTATCTATCTATCTATCTATGTATCTAGATCTATCTATCCAGATCTATCTATCTATGTATCTAGATCTATCTACGTATATAGATCTATGTATCTAGATCTATCTATGTATATAGATCTATCTATGTATCTAGATCTATCTATGTATATAGATCTATCTATCTATGTATATAGATCTATCTATCTATCTATCTATCTATCTATCTATCTATCTATCTATCTATCTATCTATATAGATCTATGTATCTAGATCAATCTAGATAGATCTATCTATCTATCTAGATCTATCTATCTATGTATCTATCTAGATCTATCTAGATCTATCTATCTATCTATCTATCTATCTAGATCTATCTAGATCTATCTATCTATCTATCTAGATCTATCTATCTAGATCTATCTATCTATCTAGATCTATCTATATATCTATCTATCTATCTATGTATGTATCTAGTTCTATCTATGTATCTAGATCTATCTATGTATCTAGATCTATCTATGTATATAGATCTATCTATGTATATAGATCTATCTATCTATGTATATAGATCTATCTATCTATCTATCTATCTATCTATCTATCTATCTATCTATCTATCTATCTATCTCTGTATCTAGATCTATCTATGTATCTAGATCTATCTATGTATATAGATCTATCTATCTATCTATCTATATAGATCTATGTATCTAGATCAATCTAGATAGATCTATCTATCTAGATCTATCTAGCTATGTATCTAGATTAATCTAGATAGATCTATCTATCTACCTAGATCTATCTATCTATGTATCTATCTAGATCTATCTAGATCTATCTATCTATCTAGATCTATCTAGCTATGAATCTAGATCAATCTAGATAGATCTATCTATGTATCTAGATCTATCTTTCTATCTATCTATGTATCTAGATCTATCTATGTATCTAGATCTATCTATGTATCTAGATCTATCTATGTATCTAGATCTATCTATGTATATAGATCTATCTATCTATGTATATAGATCTATCTATGTATCTATCTAGATCTATCTATCTAGATCTATCTATCTATCTATCTATCTATCTATCTATCTATCTATCTATCTATCTATCTATCTATCTATCTATCTAGATCTATCTAGATCTAACTATCTATCTAGATCTATCTATCTATCTATCTATCTAGATCTATCTATCTAGATCTATCTATCTATCTAGATCTATCTATATATCTATCTATCTATGTATGTATCTAGTTCTATCTATGTATCTAGATCTATCTATGTATATAGATCTATCTATGTATATAGATCTATCTATGTATATAGATCTATCTATCTATGTATATAGATCTATCTATGTATCTAGATCTATCTATCTATGTATATAGATCTATCTATCTATCTATCTATCTATATAGATCTATTTATCTAGATCAATCTAGATAGATCTATCTATCTAGATCTATCTATCTATCTAGATCTATCTAGCTATGTATCTAGATCAATCTAGATACATAGCTAGATAGATCTATCTATCTATCTAGATCTATCTATCTATCTAGATCTATCTAGCTATGTATCTATCTATATATGTATCTATCTATCTATCTATGTATCTATGTATCTAGATCTATCTATGTATCTAGATCTATCTAGATCTATCTATCTAACTAGATCTATCTATCTATCTATCTATCTATCTATCTAGATCTATCTATGTAGATCTATCTATCTATCTATCTAGATCTATCTATCTATCTATATAGATCTATGTATCTAGATCAATCTAGATAGATCTATCTATGTATCTAGATCTATCTTTCTATCTATCTATGTATCTAGATCTATCTATGTATCTAGATCTATCTATGTATATAGATCTAACTATGTATCTAGATCTATCTATGTATATAGATCTATCTATCTATGTATATAGATCTATCTATCTATCTATCTATCTATCTATATAGATCTATGTATCTAGATCAATCTAGATAGATCTATCTATCTATCTAGATCTATCTATCTATGTATCTATCTATATCTATCTAGATCTATCTATCTAGATCTATCTAGATCTATCTATCTATCTATCTATCTATCTATCTATCTATCTATATAGATCTATGTATCTAGATCAATCTAGATAGATCTATCTATCTATCTAGATCTATCTATGTATCTATCTTTCTATCTATCTATGTATCTAGATCTATCTATGTATCTAAATCTATCTATGTATCTAGATCTATCTATGTATCTAGATCTATCTATGTATCTAGATCTATCTATGTATATAGATCTATCTATGTATCTAGATCTATCTATGTATATAGATCTATCTATCTATGTATATAGATCTATCTATCTATCTATCTATCTATCTATATAGATCTATGTATCTAGATCAATCTAGATAGATCTATCTATCTATCTAGATCTATCTATGTATCTAGATCTATCTATGTATCTATCCAGATCTATCTATGTATCTAGATCTATCTATCTACCTATCTATCCAGATCTATCTATGTATCCAGATCTATCTATGTATATAGATCTATCTATCTATGTATCTATATACATAGACCTATCTATCTATCTATCTATGTATCTATGTATCTAGATCTATATAGATCTATCTATGTTTCTAGATCTACCTATCAATCAAGATCTATCTATGTATCTAGATCTATCTATCTATCTATCTATCTATCTATCTATCTATCTATGTATCTAGATCTATCTATCCAGATCTATCTATCTATGTATCTAGATCTATCTACGTATATAGATCTATGTATCTAGATCTATCTATGTATATAGATCTATCTATGTATCTAGATCTATCTATGTATATAGATCTATCTATCTATGTATATAGATCTATCTATCTATCTATCTATCTATCTATCTATCTATCTATCTATCTATCTATCTATATAGATCTATGTATCTAGATCAATCTAGATAGATCTATCTATCTATCTAGATCTATCTATCTATGTATCTATCTAGATCTATCTAGATCTATCTATCTATCTATCTATTTATCTAGATCTATCTAGATCTATCTATCTATCTATCTAGATCTATCTATCTAGATCTATCTATCTATCTAGATCTATCTATGTATCTAGATCTATCTATGTATATAGATCTATCTATGTATATAGATCTATCTATCTATGTATATAGATCTATCTATCTATCTATCTATCTATCTATCTATCTATCTATCTATCTATCTATCTATCTATCTATCTATCTATCTATGTATCTAGATCTATCTATGTATCTAGATCTATCTATGTATATAGATCTATCTATCTATCTATCTATATAGATCTATGTATCTAGATCAATCTAGATAGATCTATCTATCTAGATCTATCTAGCTATGTATCTAGATTAATCTAGATAGATCTATCTATCTACCTAGATCTATCTATCTATGTATCTATCTAGATCTATCTAGATCTATCTATCTATCTAGATCTATCTAGCTATGAATCTAGATCAATCTAGATAGATCTATCTATGTATCTAGATCTATCTTTCTATCTATCTATGTATCTAGATCTATC
>JBBDHG010000231.1:45000-47500 GCA_037951165.1 Lophius americanus | reverse complement strand
AGATCTATCTATGTATATAGATCTATCTATGTATCTAGATCTATCTATGTATATAGATCTATCTATCTATGTATATAGATCTATCTATGTATCTATCTAGATCTATCTATCTAGATCTATCCATCTATCTATCTATCTATCTAGATCTATCTAGATCTATCTATCTATCTAGATCTATCTATCTATCTAGATCTATCTAGCTATGTATCTAGATCAATCTAGATACATAGCTAGATAGATCTATCTATCTATCTATCTATCTATTTATCTATATAGATCTATGTATCTAGATAAATCTAGATAGATCTATCTATCTA
Source organism: Lophius americanus (assembly GCA_037951165.1). NCBI lineage: Eukaryota > Metazoa > Chordata > Actinopteri > Lophiiformes > Lophiidae > Lophius > Lophius americanus. The sequence continues at coordinate 47,183 of JBBDHG010000231.1, read as the reverse complement.
TCTATCTATCTATCTATATAGATCTATGTATCTAGATCAATCTAGATAGATCTATCTATCTATCTAGATCTATCTATGTATCTATCTATCTATCTATCTATCTATCTATGTATCTAGATCTATCTATGTATCTAGATCTATCTATGTATCTAGATCTATCTATGTATATAGATCTATCTATGTATATAGATCTATCTATCTATGTATATAGATCTATCTATCTATCTATCTATCTATCTATCTATCTATCTATCTATCTATCTATCTATCTATCTATCTATCTATCTATCTATCTATCTATCTATCTATCTATCTATCTATCTATCTATCTATCTATCTATCTATCTATCTATCTATCTATCTATTTATCTAGATCTATCTATGTATCTAGATCTATCCATCTATCTATATAGATCTATCTATCTATCTATCTATCTATATAGATCTATGTATCTAGATCAATCTAGATAGATCTATCTATCTACCTAGATCTATCTATCTTTGTATCTATCTAGATCTATCTAGATCTATCTATCTATCTAGATCTATCTAGCTATGAATCTAGATCAATCTAGATAGATCTATCTATGTATCTAGATCTATCTTTCTATCTATCTATGTATCTAGATCTATCTATGTATCTAGATCTATCTATGTATATAGATCTATCTATGTATCTAGATCTATCTATGTATATAGATCTATCTATCTATGTATATAGATCTATCTATGTATCTATCTAGATCTATCTATCTAGATCTATCCATCTATCTATCTATCTATCTAGATCTATCTAGATCTATCTATCTATCTAGATCTATCTATCTATCTAGATCTATCTAGCTATGTATCTAGATCAATCTAGATACATAGCTAGATAGATCTATCTATCTATCTATCTATCTATTTATCTATATAGATCTATGTATCTAGATAAATCTAGATAGATCTATCTATCTATCTATCTATCTATCTATATAGATCTATGTATCTAGATCAATCTAGATAGATCTATCTATCTATCTAGATCTATCTATGTATCTATCTATCTATCTATCTATCTATCTATGTATCTAGATCTATCTATGTATCTAGATCTATCTATGTATCTAGATCTATCTATGTATATAGATCTATCTATGTATATAGATCTATCTATCTATGTATATAGATCTATCTATCTATCTATCTATCTATCTATCTATCTATCTATCTATCTATCTATCTATCTATCTATCTATCTATCTATCTATCTATCTATCTATCTATCTATCTATCTATCTATCTATCTATCTATTTATCTAGATCTATCTATGTATCTAGATCTATCTATCTATCTATATAGATCTATCTATCTATCTATCTATCTATATAGATCTATGTATCTAGATCAATCTAGATAGATCTATCTATCTATCTAGATCTATCTATCTATCTAGATCCATCTAGCTATGTATCTAGATCAATCTAGATACATAGCTAGATAGATCTATCTATCTATCTAGATCTATCTATCTATCTAGATCTATCTAGCTATGTATCTAGATCAATCTAGATAGATCTATCTATCCATCTAGATCTATCTATGTATGTATCTATCTATCTATCTATGTATCTAGATCTATCTATGTATCTAGATCTATCTATGTATCTAGATCTATCTATGTATCTATCTAGATCTATCTGTCTATATCTATCTATCTATCTATCTAGATCTATCTAGCTATGTATCTAGATCAATCTAGATAGATCTATCTATCTATCTAGATCTATCTATGTATGTATCTATCTATCTATCTATCTATCTATCTATCTATCTATCTATCTATCTATCTATCTATCTATCTATCTATCTATCTATATAGATCTATGTATCTAGATCAATCTAGATAGATCTATCTATCTATCTAGATCTATCTATCTATGTATCTATCTAGATCTATCTAGATCTATCTATCTAGATCTATCTATCTAGATCTATCTAGATCTATCTATCTAGATCTATCTATCTATCTATCTATCTATCTATCTATCTATCTATCTATCTATCTATCTATCTATCTATCTATATAGATCTATGTATCTAGATCAATCTAGATAGATCTATCTATCTATCTAGGTCTATCTATGTATATAGATCTATCTTTCTATCTATCTATGTATCTAGATCTATCTATGTATCT
>JBBDHG010000230.1:287500-310139 GCA_037951165.1 Lophius americanus | reverse complement strand
AAAGTCCACAGCTCTGAACCGAGTCTGAATATTCTAAACAAAACACAAGAAGAAGAATCTCTTCAGAACCCAGATGATTGAATGTGATCCACATAGTTCTGGTCTGTCCATGAAGTTCTACTGTGGTCTCATCTGACCTCTGACCTCTGACCATCATCTTCATCATCTTTATCGTCTTCATCCTCTTTACCATCTTCATCCTCTTCGCTTTTTTATGGTGTTTAAGCCCCACAGTGTCTCACAGCGACAGTCTGAGGTGTTCCGTGGGGGCGGAGCTCCACACAGGTGTGGTACCATCACCACGCTGCCCGTCAGGCTGAAGGTCCTTCATGTCCCACTGAGACAATCACATTTGAGACATGAAGACCTGAAAATGTCTTCTTGAAGGACGACCCGAAAAACCCAGGCGGACTCAGAAACAGTCAGAACTAGTAATAATAATAATAATACATTTAATTTATAACACACTTTACATTTGGATCAAATCTCAAAGTGCTACAAAGTAAAAGCAGATAAAAACATCAATACAAAATAAAATAATAACTATATAAAAACATGTCCAAAAGCATTAATGTTAATTACAGTTATAGGTTCTGCTAAAAAGGAAAGTTTTAAGTCCTTTTTTAAATGTGTCAGTCGTCTGTGGAGCCCTGAGATGGTCAGGGAGGGCATTCCACAGACGAGGGGCAGCAGAACAGAAGGCCCGATCTCCCATGGTGCTGAGCTTAGTCCGGGGAAGGAGGAGGCGGTATGAGTGGGTAGAACAGAGGGATTGTGTCGAGGTCAGAGGGGTGAGTAGTTCTTTCAGGTAGGGGGGTGCGTTACCATGGTTACACTGGTGAGTGAGGAGAGAGATCTTATAATCAATCCTGGTGGAGATGGGAAGTGATGAAGTGATGAAGAACAGGGGTGATGTGTTCGTGTTTACGAACTCTCATCAGGATCCTTGCAGCACTGTTTTCGACATACTGAAGTCTTTGAAGACTTTTATCAGGGATCCCGATGAGAAGTGAGTTACAGTAATCCAGTCTGGAGGAGACGAACGCGTGGACCAGCTTTTCAGCATCACTCAAGGTTAGTGACGAACGGAGTTTGGAAATATTCCGGAGATGGTGAAAGGAGATCTTGCAGATGTGTTTGATGTGGGATTCAAAAGTGAGTTGAGGGTCGAATCTCACGCCGAGGTTGGTGACTGATGAAGAGAGGGGAATGTCGTGACCAGAGAAGGTGGTTCTGGTTCTGGAGGAAGACTGGGTCTGATGTGGAGTGCCAATTAAAATAGCTTCGGTTTTGGAGCTGTTCAACTGGAGAAAGTTGTTTTTCATCCACACCTTTATCTCCTCCAGACAAGCGCGGAGAGTTGACAGGGAGATGATGATGACGATGAGGATGGAGAGGCTGAGGAGGAACATGTGTCAGTTTTTATGTAGAGTTGCGTGTCATCAGCGTAACAATGGAATGAGAGTCCATATCGACTGATGACACGGCCAAGGGGGAGGGGCATGTACAGTATGAAGAGAATGGGGCCGAGGACTGATCCCTGGGGGACCCCACAGGTGATGGTGTGTGTCCGGGACTTTGAACTTCCAAGGGAAACGTATTCTGTTCTGTCAGTGAGGTAGGACTGAAACCAGTTTAGGGCGGGTGGCAGTGAGTCCAGTGGTGTGATGTAGGCGGTGCAGGAGTATTCCAGGGTCAACTGTGTCGAAGGCAGCAGACAAATCAAGGAGAATCAGGAGGGAAGGTGAACCAGCATCTGCTGCCATCCGTAGGTCATTTGTGACTCTAAGCAGAGCTGTTTCTGTGCTGTGGGCGGAGCCAAAACCAGACTGAAAGGTTTCGAAGAGGTTGTTTTATTTGAGGTGGTCCTGGAGGTGGGCAGCAACTACTTTTTCCAGAACTTTGGAGAGGAATGGGAGTTTGGAAATGGGCCTGTAATTAGCAAAAAGTTCTGGATCGAGAGTAGGTTTTTTGAGGAGTGGTCTGATTATGGCGGCTTTTAGGGCAGATGGAACAAAGCCGGCCTGGAGGGATTGATTTATAACATCGATGATCAGGGGACTGATGGAAGAGATGTTAGTTTTCACTAGGGCTGGAGGAAAGGGGTGGAGGGCACAGGTGGAGGGCTTCATCGTCCTGATGATAACCTCAACCTCCTGCTGTGAGATTTCTGGGAAACACTTAAGAGGCTGGGAGATCTCAAACTGTGAGTAAGCAGACTGGATAGGTAGAGAGGAGGAACCAGAAAGGACAGAACGGATTGAGTCAATTTTTGATTTGAAGAAAGCCATGAAATTATTACAGTGCTCTTCTGTAATTTCTGTAAGTGGGAGAGTTTGTGGTTTAAGAAGATGATTGATAGTGGAAAACAGCTGCTTAGAATTTCCAGGACTGGTTTTGATGATGTTGGAGTACAACAGTGGCCGAGCCTCTCTAAGGGACTGTGAGTAGACCTTTTGGTGTTCCCGAAAGGCTAGCTTGTGGACAGTAAGACCTGAAGCCTTGTAACGCCGCTCAAGGACACGCCCAGCTGCCTTCATTTCCCGTAGCTCGCTGGTGAACCAGGGGGCTGAGCGGGAGAAGGTGACTGTTCTAGTTTTTACAGGGGTGTGATGATCCAGGATGCTACTCAGGGATTTATTGTAGAAATCTACTCATTTGCTGATACAAAGTTGGCAGAAAGAAGATGCTGGAGGTCGACTCTCATGGTTTCTGGGTTGATGTTTTTCAGATTCCTGAAGTAAATTTGACGTTTGGGCTTAGTGAGGGATGACAAAAGTGACGTCTCTATGGAAACGGCCTTGTGGTCGGACACACCCAGATCGTACACAAGAAGTTTGCTGAGAGGAGCAGAGTCAGTGATGACTAGATCCAGAGTGTGTCACATGGTGTGGGTGGGGACATCCACAAGTTGCCTGAGATTAAAACAATCCAGCAGTTGGAGAAATTCGGAAGCAAAACAACATGCAGGGAGTCGACGTGAATGTTCATATCTCCAAGAACTAAAATATTGGCAGAGGTTGTGTAAAATGTCGACAAAAGGTTTTACATCTCAGAGACGAAGGCTGGGTTTGGTTTGGGGGGCCGGTAGATTAGAAGTATGGTCATGGAACTGACAGGAAGTTTAAAAACTCCTCAACGTTTCCTTCAACACAACCATAAAATCACTGGAGTTACTTTCCTTCTTCTACCAGGAAGGTTTCGGAGACGGAGACGGAGACTTTTATAGACCAAAAGATTGACTGAATACTTATTAGATTAATCGTCTCTGTAACAACCGCTGAGTCAGCAATAACAAGAGTTGAGTTGAGGAATGAACCGATGCTTCTTAACGTGACCGATGCCCCGTCATGTGACCGATGCTACGTCATGTGACCGATGCTTCGTCATGTGACTGATGCCCCGTCATGTGACCGATGCCTCGTCATGTGACCGATGCCCCGTCATGTGACCGATGCCTCGTCATGTGACCGATGCCTCGTCATGTGCCCGATGCCTCGTCATGTGACCGATGCCTCGTCATGTGACCGATGCTTTGTCACGTGACCGATGCTACGTCATGTGACCGATGCTTCGTCACGTGACCGATGCTATGTCATGTGACCGATGCCTTGTCATGTGACCGATACCTCGTCATGTGACCTATGCTATGTCATGTGACCGATGCTATGTCATGTGACCGATGCCTCGTCACGTGACCGATGCTTCGTCATGTGACTGATGCCCCGTCATGTGACCGATGCCTCGTCATGTGACCGATGCCCCGTCATGTGACCGATGCCTCGTCATGTGACCGATGCCTCGTCATGTGACCGATGCCCCGTCATGTGACCGATGCTACGTCATGTGACCGATGCTTCGTCATGTGACTGATGCCCCGTCATGTGACCGATGCCTCGTCATGTGACCGATGCCCCGTCATGTGACCGATGCCTCGTCATGTGACCGATGCCTCGTCATGTGCCCGATGCCTCGTCATGTGACCGATGCCTCGTCATGTGACCGATGCTTTGTCACGTGACCGATGCTATGTCATGTGACCGATGCTTCGTCACGTGACCGATGCTATGTCATGTGACCGATGCCTTGTCATGTGACCGATACCTCGTCATGTGACCTATGCTATGTCATGTGACCGATGCTATGTCATGTGACCGATGCCTCGTCACGTGACCGATGCTTCGTCATGTGACTGATGCTACGTCATGTGACCGATGCCCCGTCATGTGACCGATGCCCCGTCATGTGACCGATGCCCCGTCATGTGACCGATGCTTCGTCATGTGACCGATGCTTCGTCACGTGACCGATTCCTCGTCATGTCACCGATGCTTCGTCATGTGACCGATGCTTCGTCATGTGACCGATGCCCCTTCATGTGACCGATGCTTCGTCATGTGACCGATGCCCCGTCATGTGACCGATGCCCCATCATGTGACCGATACCTCGTCATGTGACCTATGCTATGTCATGTGACCGATGCTATGTCATGTGACCGATCCCTCGTCATGTGACCGATGCTTCGTCATGTGACCGATGCTTCGTCATGTGACCGATGCCTCGTCATGTGACCGATGCCTCGTCACGTGACCGATGCTTTGTCACGTGACCGATGCTACGTCATGTGACCGATGCTTCGTCACGTGACCGATGCTATGTCATGTGACCGATGCCTTGTCATGTGACCGATACCTCGTCATGTGACCTATGCTATGTCATGTGACCTATGCTATGTCATGTGACCGATGCTACGTCATGTGACCGATGCTTTGTCACGTGACCGATGCTACGTCATGTGACCGATGCTTCGTCACGTGACCGATGCTATGTCATGTGACCGATGCCTTGTCATGTGACCGATACCTCGTCATGTGACCTATGCTATGTCATGTGACCGATGCTATGTCATGTGACCGATGCCTCGTCACGTGACCAATGCTTCGTCGCGTGACTGATGCCTCGTCATGTGACCGATGCTTTGTCATGTGACCGATGCCTCGTCATGTGACCGATGCTTCGTCATGTGACCGATGCCTTGTCATGTGACCGATACCTCGTCATGTGACCTATGCTATGTCATGTGACCGATGCTATATCATGTGACCGATGCCTCGTCACGTGACCAATGCTTCGTCGCGTGACTGATGCCTCGTCATGTGACCGATGCTTCGTCATGTGACTGATGCCGCGTCATGTGACTGATGCCGCGTCATGTGACCGATGCTTCGTCATGTGACCGATCCCTCGTCATGTGACCGATGCTTCGTCATGTCACCGATGCTTCTTAACGTGACCGATGCTACGTCATGTGACCGATGCCCCGTCATGTGACCGATGCTTCGTCATGTGACCGATGCTTCGTCATGTGACCGATGCCTCGTCACGTGACCGATGCTTCGTCATGTGACCGATGCCTCGTCATGTGACCGATGCTTCGTCATGTTACCGATGCCTCGTCATGTTACCGATGCCTTGTCATGTGACCGATGCTACGTCATGTGACCGATGCTTTGTCACGTGACCGATGCTACGTCATGTGACCGATGCTTCGTCACGTGACCGATGCTATGTCATGTGACCGATGCCTTGTCATGTGACCGATACCTCGTCATGTGACCTATGCTATGTCATTTGACCGATGCTGCATCATGTGGCCGATGCTTCGTCATGTGACCGATGCCGCGTCATGTGGCCGATGCTTCGTCATGTGACCAATGCTCCGTCATGTGACCGATGCTATGTCATGTGACCGATGCCTTGTCATGTCACCGATGCTTCGTCATGTGACCTATGCTACGTCATGTGACCGATGCTTCGTCACGTGACCGATGCTATGTCATGTGATCGATGCCTTGTCATGTGACCGATGCTATGTCATGTGACCGAACCTATGTCATGTGACCGATGCCTCGTCATGTGATTGATGCCTCGTCATGTGATCGATGCCTCATCACGTGACCAATGCTTCGTCGCGTGACTGATGCCTTGCATGTGACCGATGCTTCATCATGTGACTGATGCTACGTCATGTGACCGATGCTTCGTCATGTGACCGATGCTTCGTCATGTCACCGATGCTTCTTAACGTGACCGATGCTTCTTAACGCGACCGATGCTACCTCATGTGACCGATGCCCCGTCATGTGACCGATGCTTCGTCATGTGACTGATGTCTCGTCATGTCACCGATGCTTCGTCATGTGACCGATGCTTTGTCATGTGACCGATGCCTCGTGATGTCACCGATGCTTCGTCATGTGACCGATGCATCGTCATGTGACTGATGTCTCGTCATGTCACCGATGCTTCGTCATGTGACCGATGCTTCGTCATGTGACCGATGCCTCGTCATGTCACCGATGCTTCGTCATGTGACCGATGCATCGTCCCGTGACCGATGCTATGTCATGTGACCGATGCCTCGTCATGTGACCGATGCTATGTCACGTGACTGATGCCTCGTCATGTGACCGATCCCTCGTCATGTCACCGATGCTTCGTCATGTGACCGATGCTTCGTCATGTGACCGATGCCTCGTCATGTCACCGATGCTTCGTCATGTGACCGATGCTTCGTCCCGTGACCGATGCTATGTCATGTGACCGATGCCTCGTCATGTCACCGATGCTTCGTCATGTGACCGATGCTTCGTCCCGTGACCGATGCCTCGTCATGTCACCGATGCTTCGTCATGTGACCGATGCTTCGTCCCGTGACCGATGCTACGTCATGTGACCGATTCCCCGTCATGTGACCGATGCTTCGTCACGTGACCGATGCCTCGTCACGTGACCGATGCTTCGTCATGTGACCGATGCTTCGTCATGTGACCGATGCCTCGTCATGTCACCGATGCTTCGTCATGTGACCGATGCTTCGTCCCGTGACCGATGCTATGTCATGTGACCGATGCCTCGTCATGTCACCGATGCTTCGTCATGTGACCGATGCTTCGTCCCGTGACCGATGCTATGTCATGTGACCGATGCCTCGTCATGTCACCGATGCTTCGTCATGTGACCGATGCTTCGTCCCGTGACCGATGCCTCGTCATGTCACCGATGCTTCGTCATGTGACCGATGCTTCGTCCCGTGACCGATGCTATGTCATGTGACCGATGCCTCGTCATGTCACCGATGCTTCTTAACGTGACCGATGCTTCTTAACGTGACCGATACTACGTCATGTGACCGATTCCCCGTCATGTGACCGATGCTTCGTCACGTGACCGATGCCTCGTCACGTGACCGATGCTTCGTCATGTGACCGATGCCTCGTCACGTGACCAATGCTTGGTCACGTGACCGATGCTTCGTCATGTGACCGATGCCGCTGCATGTGACCGATGCTTCGTCATGTGACCGATGCTTCGTCATGTGTCCGATGCTTCGTCATGTGACCGATGCCTCGTCATTTGACCGATGCTTCGTCATGTGACCGATGCCTCGTCATGTGACCAATGCTCTCTCTGACTCTCTCTCTCTCTCTCTCCGTGCGTGTAACAGAATTATGAATATGTGACTATTGATTCCTGGAGAACGTGCGAGGGATGAGTAGGATGAGGAGGATGAGGAGGGTGAGGAGGATGAGGAAGCTGAGGAAGGAGCATCTAGTGTTCTAATCGTGTCATGCTGCAGCTTCCGCCTCTGGTCCTTCGTTGAAGGAATGAGCGCCTCTCTCTCTCCTTCTCTTCTCCTTCCTTTTGCCTCTTCCTCCTCTTCCTCCTCCTCCTCCACCTCCGTTTAAATGATGTGTGAATATTCAACAACAAGCAGGAAGGTACGAGGGCAGAATGTTACGAACACTCACATGAAGTTCATAAACTATTTAGTTCCGTAAATATCCGGAGTGGGAGGGGCTTACCGGTAGCTCCGCCTCCCCGCATCTTCAAAACTCTGTCAAATTCATCGGCGGTGAGAAATCAGGAAGACAATTCTACTATTCTCAGACGCCACACTCTTCCTCAGCAGCAGCGACCCGGATACGCCCAGCAGCATCATTCTGTTAAAGAGACGGAGTCAGAACCGAAGCCCGATACCGTCAGGTTACGTCTTCTGATCCATCAGAAGAAGCGCCACTTTAAGACCCTCCCCTTATCTCTAAGTCTGAGTCCAGCCCCCCAAGAAGGACGCTCAGTTCACCTTCTTGACCCAGAGCTCCTGACCAGAGGTGGGGATTGGAACCCAGATGGACCGGTACCACACCATCATAACTGCTGATGCTGCACAGAACCTCCTGAACATCTCATGGTCCATTTACCATCACTCCAGAACCGGACAGCAGGATTCTTCAGCTGCATCACCTGGAGCGGTTCACTGGTGCTGGACCTAAAAACTGTCAGTAATAAACCTTCAGGAACCAGTTTTGGGTTCTGTATCTTCTGAAGGTGAGAACTTTGGTGGGCGGGGGGGGGGGATCTTGGGGGGCACAAATTCAGTTAGGTGCAGCTCTGCGAGGATGGGAAGGGATCTAAAGCTGGTTCTGAGGTTCTGGTTCTCCACAGATCAGCAGTCAGACACATCATTACTGTAACGACCTTCATCACTCCTCATCTGGATCCCTGATAAAAGTCTTCAAGACCTTCAGGATGTTCAAAACATCTGAAGGATCCTGATGAGAGTTCGTAAACACGAACACATCACCCCCGTCTTCATCACTTCATCACTTCCCATCTCCACCAGGATTGATTATAAGATCTCTCTCCTCACTCACCAGTGTATCCATGGTAACGCACCCCCCTACCTGAAAGAACTGCTCAGCCCACTGACCTCGACACGATCCCTCCGTTCTACCCACTCATACCGCCTCCTCCTTCCCCGGACTAAGCTCAGCACCATGGGAGATCGGACCTTCTGTTCTGCTGCCCCTCGTCTGTGGAATGCCCTCCCTGACCATCTCAGGGCTCCACAGACGACTGACACATTTAAAAAAGGACTTAAAACTTTCCTTTTTAGCAGAACCTATAACTGTAATTAACATTAATGCTTTTGGTCATGTTTTTATATAGTTATTATTTTATTTTGTATTGATGTTTTTATCTGCTTTTACTTTGTAGCACTTTGAGATTTGATCCAAATGTAAAGTGTGTTATAAATTAAATGTATTATTATTTATTATTATCATCTACACATGGAGAAGACCATGGATGGTATGTGTGTGTGTGTGTGTGTGTGTATGTGTGTGTAGGTGTGTGTGTGTGTGTGTGTGTGTGTGTGTGTATGACTATGAGTATGTGTGTGTGTGTGTGTGTGTGTGTGTGTGTGTGTGTGTGTGTGTGTGTGTGTGAGAGAGAGATTGATGTCCCTCCCCTGGTGTGGGGGAGTGTGTGTCGGTCCCAGGTGTGTGTGTGAGCTCGTAAACAGTCTCTTTGATTGAGAGGTTGTGACGACTGTTTGACAGGCGGCCTTTTGGCGCCAGCAGAGCGCCGCGTCGCCATCGTTACGCAGCATCCTGTGGCCGTAGAGAGAGAGAGGAGCAGAGCTGCTGCACACCGAGGATGGAACGACCGCATTAATTAGCTAATGAGGCGAAGGTCATTAAGGATTTAACCACGACTGAGTGACAGACAAGAATAAACATGATGTCACACGTTGTAAACACAGGCATGGTAAATGTTAGGTCACATGACCGCCGATGAAACAGTGACATCAAAGAGACTTCACAGTGACATCACAGTGACATCACAGTGACATCACAGTGACATCACAGTGACATCACAGTGACATCACAGAGACATCACAGAGACATCACAGAGACATCACAGAGACATCACAGTGACATCAAAGAGACATCACAGTGACATCACAGTGACATCACAGTGACATCACAGTGACATCACAGTGACATCAAAGAGATATCAGAGAGACATCACAGAGACCTCACAGTGACATCACAGAGACATCACAGAGACCTCACAGTGACATCACAGAGACATCACAGAGACATCACAGTGACATCACAGTGACATCAAAGGGACATCACAGAGACATCACAGTGACATCACAGAGACATCACAGAGACATCACAGTGACATCAAAGAGACATCACAGAGACCTCACAGTGACATCACAGAGACATCACAGAGACATCACAGTGACATCACAGTGACATCAAAGGGACATCACAGAGACATCACAGTGACATCACAGAGACATCACAGTGACATCACAGTGACATCACAGTGACATCACAGAGACATCACAGAAACATCACAGAGACACCTCACAGTGACATCACAGTGACATCACAGTGACATCACAGTGACATCACAAACCTGTTTTGGCACTACAAAAGGGACCAATGCAATGTTAGGTGGGTGGTTGTAATGTTATGGCTGATCTGTGTGTACGATGCAGTTGTTCATACAGATAAGAAAGAACCTTCTGGCCTTCAGGATGAGGTCATGTGAAACGCCCACCAGGGGTTTCCCTGAACCGTCCAGGGTCACGGGTTCAGAGGTCAACCGGGCCGTAGCTGATAAAAGCCTCCATCGGGCCGGAGGTGTCCGATCTCATCGTGATCTTCAGGGTGATGAAGACCAAACATGGAACACCTCATCCCCAGAAACGTGTTTCCCATCACGCCTCCACCCGTCTCTGATGGAGATTAATAGCGGCGCTTACAGCCTGCTGAGCTCCACCTGTCAGCGCCGGGAACTCCGGGACTACCGGGGCGCCGGGAAGCACCGGTCTGTGCCCGAGAACCAGATTCTGTCCCGAGGCCAGAACTATCACAGAGGACCAGCGAGGACCTTCACAGGCTGGTGTCCCACCGTCCAGGAAGACGGACAGAAGGAGACGGAGCAGACGGAGGAGAGCGAGGGCGGAGGAAGAGGAGGATGGAGGAGGGCCTGTTTTATATTTGATATATTTATCACTATTATTTTTATTAATTATTTTATTGTTATTGTCATTATTAATATAATTATATTTTTATATATTTATCATTATAAGTTAACCATGTAGAAAAAAGATTCATTAATAATAAATTATATATGAATTCATTTTAGAATTGTAGAATATTTTTATATAAAACTATATATATATATATATATATATATATATATATATATATATATATATATATATATATATATATATATGTATATATATATGTATATATGTATATGTATATCTATCTCTCTCTCTCTCTCTCTCTCTCTCTCTCTCTCTCTCAGCGTAGAGCCTTAAAGCGACTGTAGCTCTAACAGAACCACAGAACCGGGTCGCTCCACGGAGAGAGGGGCGGGGGAAGAAGCAGGTCACATCACGCGAGCCGGCGCCGCTGGGCTCAGGTTGAAAAATGTGTCTGTGATTTGACCCGATTCTGCAGCTGCCGCCGAGACTGAAGGTTTTCTGTCCTAGAACATAAAGAGGTTTTGTCCTCAGATGGACGTCAGCTCGATGACGACTACAGGAAGTTGACTGACTGAAGCCCCGCCCCCGACTAACTGTGAACCAGGAGATCCAAACATGCTGGTTTCTGTTTGGGTCGTTCATAAAAGAAAAGAAATGCCGACCATCGGAACATCCCTGCAGACTCTGTGGCGTTCCTTAGCCTAGCTTAAAGCATAAATGCTAAGCTAGCCCCTGGAGATGAGATGAGCCAAACAGTTTAACCTTTTATACGAGCCGCTTGAGTTGAAGGACGTGGCTAATGCTAGCAGCTACAAGCAGCTACGCAGCAAAGACACGCAGAGACGTAGGACACGTCCAGGGGGACAGTGTAACTGCAGGACGATGACCTTTGACCCTGCAGCCTTCTGTGGGTTTTGAGGGATGTCTCAGAACTCAAACTGTTGTCACCTTTTTCCCGTCTGCAGAACATATTTACATTTGAGGTAATAATAAACGTTTAAGTCTCATCAGAGCCTCACGCTCCAAACCTAAAGTAGGACAAGTGTCAAAAGTCCACGGAACCAGCCTCTCCAGAAACCGGACCATGCGGTTCCTCGCGGGTCTGCTGGGACCATTGAGCCGAGCCGCTCTCTGCCCAGCGACCTGCAGCCAGCGACCAATCACCATCAGCTGTGAAGTTTCCTCCGGATCACCTGTTCAGAAGAAGCTTGCTGCAGTTTTAACCCTCTGGGATCTGAGACCAGGACGGCGGGATCCAAGACCCTCACGGGTTTGGGTCTGGTATCCCGATACGGTATGATGACACGTTCTGCTTATTGGTTGTTTTAATTCATAGTTTGGATTTAAAACAACCATTGGATGAAGAACATCCCAAAAAACCAGTCCAACGCTGTGGTTCCCCCCAGAAAAGACCCCCGGCCCCGGTGGTACCAGCGACCCCCCCCCCCCCCACACACACACACACACACACACACACACACGCACACACACTCAGGTCTGTTATGGGAATTCAATTTGAAAATGATCCATGGAATAGTTTTTGAGTTATCGCGTTAACAAGAAGGATCTGCAGCAATAATAGTTCTGAGTTTTCAGGGTAGTGATGAAGTTCAAACATCTCAACTATCAACTATAGAACAATACGTGTGAGTAATCTATTACTGTTTGTGAGTAATTTGTTACTACGTGTGAGTAATCTGTTACTATGTGTGAGTAATATGTTACTATGTGTGACTAATCTGTCACTAAGTGTGAGTAATATGTTACTATGTGTGAGTAAAAAGTAACTATGTGTGAGTAATCTGGTACTATGTGTGAGTAATATGTTACTATGTGTGAGTAAAAAGTAACTATGTGTGAGTAATCTGGTACTATGTGTGAGTAAAAAGTAACTATGTGTGAGTAATCTGGTACTATGTGTGAGTAATATGTTACTATGTGTGAGTAAAAAGTAACTATGTGTGAGTAATCTGGTACTATGTGTGAGTAAAAAGTAACTATGTGTGAGTAATCTGGTACTATGTGTGAGTAATATGTTACTATGTGTGAGTAATATGTGACTATATGTGAGTAATATGTGACTATGTGTGAGTAATATGTTACTATGTGTGAGTAATCTCTTACTATGTGTGAGTAATTATAAATTAAATGTATTATTATTATTATTATTAATATGTTACTATGTGTGAGTAAAAAGTAACTCTGTGTGAGTAATCTGGTACTATGTGTTTGTAAAAAGTAACTCTGTGTGAGTAATCTGGTACTATGTGTGAGTAAAAAGTAACTATGTGTGAGTAATATGTTACTATATGTGAGTAATATGGTACTATGTGTGAGTAAAAAGTAACTATGTGTGAGTAATATGTTACTATGTGTGAGTAATAGGATACTATGTGTGAGTAATCTATGTGTGATACTATGTGTGAGTTTTTAGTATAACATATTACTCACATATAACATATAACACATAATATAAATACTATGTGTGAGTAATATGATACTATGTGTGAGTAATATGGTACTATGTGTGAGTAAAAAGTAACTATGTGTGAGTAATCTGGTACTATGTGTGAGTAATATGTTACTATGTGTTAGTAACCTGTTCCTATGTGTGAGTAATCTGTAACTATGTGTGAGTAATCTGGTTCTATGTCTGAGTAATCTGGTACTATGTGAGAGTAATCTGGCACTACGTGTGAGTAATATGATACTATGTGTGAGTAATATTTCTCTCCTATGATGTTTTTAGATCAAAGGCTCTGACATCATTATATCACAGAAACACAAAAGTAAACAATCAGTGAATTTGTTCAGAAACTCTTTGATAATTTCTGCATCACATCTGATAGAAACACCACAAGGTTCAGGTTCTTCTACAATTCCTGTGGGTCAGAACCAGGAGGACTCTCCATTTGGAGACACAGCGGACCCAGAAACATGCCACCTGTGTCCACTAGAGGGACACACTTTGACCCCTGGCTGTGACATCAGTCAGTGTTTACGTACAAATCCGACATTGTTGGCGGTAAAAGAAAACAGGAAAACCCGAGAGGAGACAGAATACGTGTCCCTCATGAAGGAGGAGCTAGAGGTCCAAGACCCGAGGTTCTCAATCCAAACCAAACATGTTTGTGTTCATGTGATGTGTTATATAACAGGTTGTTGTTGTTGTTGTTGTTGTTGTTGGTGTTGGTGTTTAGATAAACGTCTGCTCACCTTCCAGGCAGCAGGTTCTCCAGAGGCCCGAGTGGGTCATCACCTCCTCGTTCTTCTTGCTGGTCTCGTTCTCGTTGGTGCTCTTGATCTTGCAGACGCCGCGCGAGTACAGCCAGTAGTCCGTTCCCACGGCGATGGTCATGAGGCTGAAGGCGGCGAAGGCCCCGACCGTGGTCAGCAGCATCTGGACTCCGCGGTCAAACACGCCCATGTTGCCGCATTCCACGAAAGGGGGGCCCCCTTTCCTCTTGATGTACAGGAAGTAAATATTTGAGAGCTTGCGTCGCCACGCCAGCTCGGAACGCGGGGGGCGGCCGGCGTCGGGGGGACGACGGTAGCGGGGGGCCGCTGGGGGGGCGGGGGAATTAGGGGAGCTCGGAGGAAATCGTATGGTTGGTTTTGGGGGGGGGGGCGACAACTAAGTAGAAATGAGGACGAAGGTTGTTTGACCCCGACAGGCAGGTCAAACAGACTTTGGCGAGGATGGACGGACCCTCGGCTGGAGAGATTTCTGACTTCTGGTTGCGGCCCGCTCTGGAAGAAGGGTCGACCTAAAACAGGGATTCTATCAGAACCCTCAGGAGACCCGGTCTGGGGCGCGGGCCTACATTGTTGAGTTGGGAGGCCTCTAAATGTCCGAGGTAAGGATAAGATGGGGGACCAGGTCCACTGAAGACCGGGTCCACTGAAGACCGGGTCCACTGAAGACCGGGTCCACTGACGTGACTGTGATCCTCACAGCTTCAGAACCGGGCCGGGGAACCAGGTGCAAGAGGCGCTTTTCCCCTACGCTGTCATTCTCTCACACACACACACACACACACACACACACACACACACACACACACACACACACACACACACACACACACACACACACACACACTCTCTCTGGGACAAACTTTCACACACACATGCACGTGCAGAGAATGACTTCCTACTGAGGATGAGGATGGAGGAACCGGGCCGGTCTGGACCGACTCGGTGGCCTGATTTCTCTAAAAAGACCGATGATGAGGGTTCAGGACGAGGTCCGGATGCTGAGGGCAGGATGAAGGCTCATCACGTGGTTCTGCTGGAGGAGACGGCCCCAAAATATTTTGGATGGAAGAACAAAATTCAAAGCATGCTGGGAAATAACGGAAGAAGAGCGGCCATTCCTCCGGAGGGAGACGGAGGAGAACACAAGCGAGCAGGGAGGATTTTACCGTCACCTCCGGTTCTGAGGAACGGAACCAGTAACGTTAAGTTGTAGAAATCAAAGGGCGGCCGGCGTCGGATTCCTTTTTCCTAAAATTGCGATCCCCAGTTTCCATGGGTGGTCCTAGAGCTTCGTCCGGCGGCAGAGGGGCTCCGTCAGGGGCGGGAGGCCGAGCATCGCCGCTCATGCAGCCCGCCGCCACAGCGAGGAGGACGCGGAGGGATGGACCGGGGCTCCTGCATCCACACGATCCGGTATCACGGCCACGGCGAGCGCGCGCGCGCACACTCCGAGCCGTCTGGGGTCATCGCACGAGAGGGGGAACCAGAAATCATCCGAGAGAGACGGATGTGTCCGCGCGGCTGTCAGGCGTGTGTGCCGAACAAATCAAAGGTCCACTCTGGAAGGCGAGCAGCGCCTCGGTCCGCGGTTCTGCTCCTCACAGGGCTGAGACAGAAGTGAGGAGGAGCGGAGGAAGAGGAGGAGGAGGAGGAGGAGGGGGCGGATGATGGTTAGAGGCAGAGAAGGAAATAAAAAACGAAACAAGCAGAGAGAGAGAGAGAGAGAGGGAGAGAGAAAGAGAGAGAAAGAGAGGGAGGGAGGGAGAGAAAGAGAGGGAGGGAGAGAGAGAGAGGGAGCGAGGGAGGGAGGGAGGGAGCGAGTGAGAGAGGGAGGGAGCGAGTGAGAGAGGGAGGGAGAGAGAGAGAGAGAGAGGGAGGGAGGGAGAGAAGGAGAGGGAGGGAGAGAGGGAGAGGGAGGGAGAGGGAGAGAGAGGGAGGGAGGGAGAGGGAGGGAGAGAGAGAGAGAGAGGGAGGGAGGGAGAGAGGGAGAGGGAGGGAGGGAGAGGGAGAGAGAGGGAGGGAGAGAGAGAGGGAGAGAGAGAAGGAGGGAGAGAGAGAGAGGGAGAGAGAGAGCGAGAGAGGGAGAGAGAGAGGGAAGGAGCGAGCGAGAGAGGGAGAGAGAGGGAGGGAGGGAGCGAGAGAGAGGGATGGAGCGAGAGAGAGGGAGAGAGAGAGAGGGAGAGAGAGGTTCGGTGTGCAGCAGTAGAGTTTGACACAGAAATATGTCAGCAGCTCAGTTTATTTATGTACAGAAGAAAAACAAATTCTGCTTCACATGAGGAATACAAATTCAACCAGAACATTTATTGTTGCAACAAAAAAAAAAAAAACAAGTTTTTAATTAATCCTGCAAAAACATAAAACCCAGAAATAAAAAAAAAAGGAATAATATACTATAAAAGCTGGGAGCTGTCATGTTATTCATTCAGAGATAATTGAGTTTAGTTAGTTTGAGTCAGGAGTCTCATAATAGCTGCTTCATCTTCTCACCTTCTTCACCAGAGACACCTGACCTCATTCTTGTCCAATGGTCTGGCTGCTGTGGGACTCCCTCCGTCTGTGTGCTCCACATGTGGACGTGTCTTTGAGCGATCTCCTGTCAATGTTCAGTCTCTGCTGATTCACCACCCTCCTCCTTCATCAGTCCCAGCAGTGTCATCAGCCACCACCACCACCAATGTCCACTTCCTGTCAGGCTCTGTCTCGCTGCTGCTCAGGGCAGATACCCTTCCACCGGAGTCCGAGCCGCAAAGACGTTCTTCTTACTTCTTTGACCTGCGTCTCCTGATCTTCAGATGACCACATGAGCTGGAGAGTGTTGCTGGGGAGTGAGCGCCCTGGAATAATCTCCTTAGCCTCTCCTCTGGTTTCCTGTTAGATTCCGTCTCCTTGAACTGTGATGACGATGGTTGATCTTTGAAACATGGGACGTTTGACGTGCTTTGGTTCTTCGGGACACATTGACTTGGTCTAACATTGATAGTTCTGCTGCATGGGACATTGATGACTTTGAAGATTGAACATGTGACTTTGATGTCCTTCTTGTCTTATTAAGTGTGACACTGATGTCTTTGATGTCCCTGTGACTTTGATGACTTTGGTGTCTGTGTGGCAGTACCTGATGATGGCCTGAGTTCCCATTGTGCTCCGAGTCCGATGGCGGTCAGAACCTTCTGGTATCTCCATGAACCTGAAGGGCTTTCATGTTCCAGTCCTGGTTGAGGGAAAAAGCTTCTGTGTTTCTATCAGCCTGATACATCTTGTTCCTCCACCCTACCTGACAAAGTGGAGGTGGTGTACACCCCCTGATCTCTAGTCTATGCCGCACCAGAACCTCAGCCAGCCTTCCCAGAACCGGGTCATGGTACCACCATTATTAAACGCCTGATGACGTTAGAGCTTGTTTAGATGTTCTGGAGTCTCACCGACCAACAATGAAAGTCAGAGTCAGATGTTTCTCCAGAACCACGGTTCTGAAGCGCTGACGGAACCAGAAGGTCGGTCTGTGTTTTTCAGACAAACCAGCCAAATCAAAATAAATGTTATGACCTCATTTCGTTCAGGCATCAGGTGCCGCCAGTACTTCCAAAAAAGTCCAAAGTGAGCTGCCAGCATCCCGTCCCACTGAAGGGTAATGAAGCAAGGCGGCGCCTCATGACCTCTGACCTCTGCTGAAAGGAGGGGTTGAGGATCGAGACGGTTCTCTGACGGGGATCAATGAGGCGTCATGTTATTATCATAAGCAGGTTTTTTCCAGCAGATGGGTGAGGGGGGGGGGGGGGGGGGGGGTATAGTCTGAAACACCTGAGCAGGCGGTTCAGTGTCTGGTCGGGTCCAACAGGAATAAATGGATCGGGCTGTAAAGCTCAGTCATCCGTGGTCTGTGTGTTTGCCTCTGTCATATGTTTCACATCCCCTCGCCGCGGCGTGACCACGTCCTCTGACCTCTGACCTCTGACCTACACCTCCTGTGAAGCGTAAACACAAATTGTACCACATCATCAAACATTCACCGTGTTTCAACCACATGTACCTCAAACTAAAGGAGCAGGACGTTGTCTCCTGGGTGGAGGTGGAGGTGGAGGTGGAGGTGGATGCAGACACAACATCTTCTGAGGGAACTTAAACGTCCCGGTTATCATTTCTGTATATTTAAACTCATGTTGTGTTTCTTTCTGGTACATATCACTTCCTGTTTGTGATCACCGTGGTTACTGCTGACCGTGTGGTGCTGAAACGGACAGCTCCCTCGCTGGAACTCCAGGGAAACTGTCTCCTTCTCGTGAGGCTCCTCCTCCGTCGCCTCCTGCTGCTCCTGCAACCCGAGCCTGAGAGCAGCAGGCTGGTGAGGAGGTGGAGATGGTTTGTAGATGAATCCCCTCTGCTGTCGCTCCTCAGCTGCACAAAAAGGTGATTTTAAAAAACAAATAAAGAAATAAAGATTTTCTCCAAACCAAGATGATGATTAACATTCAGAGAATTTTTTTTTTTTGGCTTTGATGTCTTTGCGTTTCTCTCCTCGCTCAGAGGAGAAGCCTGAAGCCTACAATCATCTCACACACGGGGAGGATGAAGAAAGTGAAGATGAAGAAGACATGATGAGGATTGAGAGCCGTGTGAAGCAGGAGAGGAGAACAGGTAGAAGACAGAGAGAGAAATAAAGGGTAGAAACAACAAGAGGGGCAGAGAGTGGACAACCACCCCTCCTCCTCCCCCTCCTCCTCCTCCTCCTCCTCCTCCTCATCCTCTAGGGACTAGAGGACACGTTTAACATTCTACTCTTCTCCTCCTCCTCTGCTCTCATGCAGCCTCAGCCTCCAGTCCCTGCTGCACTCTGGGAGCTGATGGCCAGAGATGAGAGGAGAGCAGAAGAGAATCCCTTCATCATCATCCTCTTCATCACCATCATCATCTTCAGCGCGGTGCTGCAGCATCCTCCCGTTGGCCTCAGGCGACTCACCTGCTGCTCCTTCCTGGTGCCGGTCCATCAAAGCTCAAATGTCCATCATCACGTCTCTCATGTTCTCCTTCATGACGTCAGCTGGATTCTTCTACGTCTACGAGGAAACCCTCCTCAAGGTGTTGAGGGCTGGAGCTCCAGGTTCACAGGGTGAAACAGTCCAGGTTCACAGTGTGAAACAGTCCAGGTTCACAGGGTGAAACAGTCCAGGTTCACAGTGTGAAACAGTCCAGGTTCACAGTGTGAAACAGTCCAGGTTCACAGTGTGAAACAGTCCAGGTTCACAGTGTGAAACAGTCCAGGTTCACAGTGTGAAACAGTCCAGGTTCACACGGTGAAACAGTCCAGGTTCACAGTGTGAAACAGTCCAGGTTCACAGTGTGAAACAGTTCAGGTTCACACGGTGAAACAGTCCAGGTTCACAGTGTGAAACAGTCCAGGTTCACAGGGTGAAACAGTCCAGGTTCACAGGGTGAAACAGTCCAGGTTCACAGTGTGAAACAGTCCAGGTTCACAGGGTGAAACAGTCCAGGTTCACAGGGTGAAACAGTCCAGGTTCACAGGGTGAAACAGTCCAGGTTCACAGGGTGAAACAGTCCAGGTTCACACGGTGAAACAGTCCAGGTTCACACGGTGAAACAGTCTAAGTTCATAAGATCATGACACAACGAGGAGACGAGGAGACGAGGAGACAAGGACACGAGGAGACAAGGAGACGATGAGGAGGGTTTGAACATTCTAAAAGCATTTTTTTCTGATTCTGATTTCAGGACCAGAAGACAAACATCATTCTTCTCACTCAGACTAATGTGGCTATTTCCTCCTCTTCCTCCTCTCCCTCCTCTTCCTCGACTCAACATTAATTTACATATGTCATTATAGTGAGAAGAAACTTAGAAGATGGAAAAGATCTCCTTCCAGAATCAACACTGATAGTTGGTGGTTTTCTCCTCATCTTGTTCTCCTCCTGATGGAGGAGAGAGCAGATCTTCTCCTTCAGTCAAATCTTTTTGACCTGACCTCCTTTCAGCTTTAATTTGCATAAACATAAATAATCCATCAGATCAGTTTGTGGAATCATCTGCAGCAGAGAGCAGGAGGAGAAGCTCCCAAACCCATGTCAGATTATTCCTGCAGAGATCTTCATCATCACCTCCTCAAAGTACCAGCAGACAAATCAGGCAATCGGAACCGATTGTTGGTTTAGTCTCCTTCTTCAGAGCTGCAGCAGCTCCAGAGGTAGGAGGCTCATGATCCACACCATGAAGATCTGGGGGAGAAGAGTATAGAGAAGGTCAGAAGGACCTGATGGAGAAGGTCAGAAGGAGGTGATGGAGAAGGTCAGAAGGAGGTGATGCAGAAGGTCAGAAGGAGGTGATGGAGAAGGGCAGAAGGACCTGATGGAGAACATCAGAAGGAGGCGATGGAGAAGGTCAGAAGGAGGTGATGGAGAAGGTCAGAAGGAGGTGATGGAGAAGGTCAGAAGGAGGTGATGGAGAAGGTCAGAAGGAGGTGATGCAGAAGGTCAGAAGGAGGTGATGGAGAAGGGCAGAAGGACCTGATGGAGAACATCAGAAGGAGGCGATGGAGAAGGTCAGAAGGAGGTGATGGAGAAGGTCAGAAGGAGGTGATGGAGAAGGTCAGAAGGAGGTGATGGAGAAGGTCAGAAGGAGGTGATGGAGAAGGTCAGAAGAAGGTGATGGAGAAGGTCAGAAGGAGCGGATGGATAGGTTCAAGGTGGAGGTGGGACTTTACCAAGGATTGGCTCTGAGCCCCTTCTTCTGTCATAGTATGGCTCTAGTGCCTCTGATGTCATAGTATGGCTCTAGTGCCTCTGATGTCATAGTATGGCTCTAGTGCCTCTGATGTCATGGTATGGCTCTAGTGCCTCTGATGTCATGGTATGGCTCTAGTGCCTCTGATATCATAGTATGGCTCTAGTGCCTCTGATGTCATGGTATGGCTCTAGTTCCTCTGATGTCATAGTATGGCTCTAGTTCCTCTGATGTCATAGTATGGCTCTAGTGCCTCTGATGTCATGGTATGGCTCTAGTGCCTCTGATGTCATAGTATGGCTCTAGTGCCTCTGATGTCATAGTATGGCTCTAGTGCCTCTGATGTCATAGTATGGCTCTAGTGCCTCTGATGTCATAGTATGGCTCTAGTGCCTCTTCATCCAGTGGGATCCAGGCCTGTTCGTAGACGGTCCACTTGTTGGCGTTGGCGGCCTGTGACATGAAAGGGGCGTGGTCTCCCTCCGCGTCTCTGTGGAAGTTAAAGGAGCAGCTGATTAGGATGCAGAGGAGGAAGACTCTGCTGCAAATTGAAAACGTATTGATTCTCCTCATGCTTGGAGGGAGAGGGGGCGAGAGAGGGGGGGCGAGAGAGGGGGGGCGAGAGAGGGAGAAGAGGAGGCGAGGAGAGAGAGAAGGAGCGGGGAAGAGAGGCGGAGGATAAAATCTAGCGATGAAACGGAGAGTTGGTCGGGGCCAGCATGAACTCGGATGGATGTCGGTCTTACAGAGAATACACGGCGCGGTTGCCGTGGAGACGGAGGTCAGAGTGTGTGTCTGTGTGAGAGTGTGTGTGTGTGTGAGTGTGTGTCTGTATGAATGTGTGTGTGTGTGTGAGTGTGTGTCTGTGTGAGAGTGTGTGTCTGTGTGAGTGTGTGTCTGTGTGAGTGTGTGTCTGTGTGAGAGTGTGTGTGTGTGAGAGTGTGTGTCTGTGTGAGTGTGTGTCTGTATGAGTGTGTGTCTGTGTGAGTGTGTGAGAGTGTGTGTGTGTGAGAGTGTGTGTCTGTGTGAGTGTGTGTCTGTGTGAGTGTGTGTCTGTATGAGTGTGTGTGTCTGTATGAGTGTGTGTGTCTGTGTGAGTGTGTGTCTGTGTGTGTGAGAGTGTGTGTCTGTGTGAGTTTGTGTCTGTGAGTGTGTGTCTGTGTGAGTGTGTGTCTGTGTGAGTGTGTGTGTGTGAGAGTGTGTGTCTGTGTGAGTGTGTGTCTGTATGAGTGTGTGTCTGTGTGAGTGTGTGTCTGTGTGAGTGTGTGTCTGTGTGAGTGTGTGTCTGTATGAGTGTGTGTCTGTGTGAGTGTGTGTGTCTGTATGAGTGTGTGTGTCTGTGTGAGTTTGTGTCTGTGTGAGTGTGTGTGTGTGAGTGTGTCTGTGTGAGAGTGTGTGTCTGTGTGTGTCTGTGTGAGTGTGTGTGTGTGTGTGTGTGTGTGTGTCTGTGTGTCTGTGTGAGAGTGTGTGTCTGTGTGAGAGTGTGTGTCTGTGTGAGTGTGTGAGTGTGTGTGTGTGTGAGTGTGTGTGTCTGTGTGAGAGTGTGTGTCTGTGTGAGAGTGTGTGTCTGTATGAGAGTGTGTGTCTGTGTGAGTGTGTGTGTGTGTGAGTGTGTGTGTCTGTGTGAGTGTGTGAGTGTGTGAGTGTGTGTGTCTGTGTGAGTGTGTGAGTGTGTGAGTGTGTGTGTGTGTGAGTGTGTGTGTCTGTGTGAGTGTGTGAGTGTGTGAGTGTGTGTGTCTGTGTGAGTGTGTGTGTCTGTGTGAGTGTGTGAGTGTGTGTGTTTCACC
>JBBDHG010000230.1:245000-285000 GCA_037951165.1 Lophius americanus | reverse complement strand
TAAAGGTGGCTGAGAATCAAACCCATGTCTCCCTGCATGGAACCAGTAACACAAGGATCCTGCAGGTTTATAGCGCCCCCCGCAGGATCTCTGCTGTATTACAGACAGTTCATTTTTTGCAGTAAAATGAAAGGCGGTCAAACTCTATGAGGACCAGAGGAGACAGGAGGACCAGAGGAGACAGGAGGACCAGAGGAGACAGGAGGACCAGAGGAGAAGAGCCATTGTGTCCCCCCTACACCCAATAACACGACCCCTAAAACGAAGATAACACAGCATATAAGCTTTTATAAAAACAACATTTATGAAATTATAGAACTACAAAAAAGACCTTTTAATGTTGTTTTTACCTGTTATAACGAAAGGAAACACCCAGTCCTCATTTTGTGGACAGGTGATGTTTGCTGCCGTCTCCAGCCGGGTCTGACGTCATCAGTCAGCGGTTATAATGATATGGCTGATCGTGTATGGGCATCATTTTCAGTCCTAAAGTAACTTTTTCTCCTCTCTGTGTCAATCAATGAATAACATTAGATTGTTTTTTAACTGCGCTTTATAAATAAAGTTTCGATGATATATTGACTTTACGACACGGCGCTGATTTACGACACTCATACAGACATACGGGCGTCACGGTGCTTTACGGCGGAGTCTATCTCCCGTTAGCGAGCCGAGGCAGCTGTCAGAAGGTAACAAAAACACTCATCCTACACACTTTTTGCTGCTTTAACTGTAACTTTAATCTTAAATATGTAAGTATTAGACTGACCTCTCCTCATAGAATGTTATTTTATAAAAGTACCGCCGTGTTTTCGCTTCTAACTGACGAATGACGTCACGCCTAGCTCTCACAGGCTACTAACTTTAGCGCCTCTAACAACAAACACGTTCAATGTGTGATTACGATGTTAAAATACTCTTTCTTGCTTAATGAAATTGATATCAAAAGTGCATAAAATGTCTTAATAGTAACAGAAAAGTTTTGTTTCTTATCTTCCGTTTATCCGGCCGCGGACTCAAAATGAATTTATTTCTAATAAAATGAAACAAGTACAATTTAAAATAACTCGATGTGAGGGCTCTTGAAAAAAAATGTAAATTATATCTCCTCCTACAGAAAAAACACAATAATGTTAGAAGACATATTATTATGATAATTATTCTACGAAGAAAAAAAATCCAAAATTTATACAAACTGTCAATCTCACATTTAGTCCCGCCCATCCTGTGAGTCATTGTGTCTGAATGTATGATAAAAAAAATAAGAAGTGTATCTTTATTTCTACATGCTACTAGAACGCTTTGGAGAAATGTAATGCCTTTTCTTTTTTCCATTTCTTTCCTTTTCTGGTGGTTTAGTTTCCTTTTTTGACCAGTTGTGTTGTCATTGTTCACAGCGTTTCTTGTATTTGTACAAATACATCTGTGCAGGATTGTGTAAAATGTTTGTACTGATAACAAGAATCTGTTACTGTTGCTATTATTATTATTATTCTGTCATGTCCTGTTTGTGACAAACCAATAAAGTATTATAAAAACACTGAACGCCTCTTTTAACATTGTTTGTTGTTTTCTTATGCTGCTGTAAACGTTTTACGTGTTTAGGAGAGTAAACATTCCCCGCGACTGAATCTTGTTTCTGATAAATAACCCAAATATAAAGAGTTTTATTCATTCTTACTGTCAGGTTTTATGTGGTCCTGTATTTTCTGAGCGTACTCCTTCTCTGAAGTAATAGATTACTCATTTGAACAGACTCCTGGTGTGAGCGCTGAGTCGGCCGCTAACGGTTCTGTTGTTGATTGGATCAGGAGATGCCCACAGTAGTGGTGCCGCAGGCTGGGTCATTGAAAGTGTTGGTGCTGGTGAGTCTGATCCACACCTGTGTCTCGCCTGTTCAGGTGTCTCACCTGTGTCTTGTTTATTTCAGGTGTCTCACCTGTGTCTTGTTTATTTCAGGTGTCTCACCTGTGACTCCTGTTCAGGTGTCATACCTGTTTCTTGTCTGTTTCAGGTGTCGCACATGTGTTTCGTCTGATTCAGGTGTCGCACATGTGTCTCGTCTGGTCAGGTGTCTCACCTGTGTCTCGTCTGGTCAGGTGTCTCACCTGTGACTCGTCTGTTCAGGTGTCTCACCTGTGACTCTTCTGTTCAGGTGTCTCACTTGTGACTCGTCTGTTCAGGTGTCTCACCTGTGTCTCGTCTGGTCAGGTGTCTCACCTGTGTCTCGTCTGTTCAGGTGTCTCACCTGTCTCATATCTGTTCAGGTGTTTCACTTGTGACTCGTCTGTTCAGGTGTCTCACCTGCGTCTCTCCTGTTCAGGTGTCTCACCTGTGTCTCGTCTGTTCAGGTGTCTCACCTGTGTCTTGTCTGTTTCAGGTGTCTCATCTGTGTCTCTGATGTGAACAGGGTCCTTTTAGAACCTTCTTCAACAGAGAAACGTATCGTCTGTTTTCATAAATGGATTTTTACAACTAGGTCGATCAGCCATAACATTATAACCACCAAGTGAAAGACTAACATGATGAAACCCGATCTCACGGTTAAACTCAGTTTGTTAAACCTGCTCTCTGGTCCGACCCCTGATCCGCAGATCTTGTTGGGTGGTCCTGGTCTGAATTGGTTAGAACCTACCGAGGGGGTCCGAGGAAGGACCACCTGAGACTCGTTTCTTGAGACGGTGGATCCATGTTGTCTTAAGCTCTACGGTACCTCACGTAGCTGAAACGGTTCGTGCTGGTTCTGACACAACGGTACCAGAACACAACCCTGTCTTATCAGAGTCGGGTTTGATTCTCCGCTCAGATATGAGCAGAAGTCAGACTTACTTTGTTTTTGTTTACTGCCTGATGTTGTTGACATTCAAATCATCTCCATCTTTAACAAAGACAAAATTATTCTACTTTCTAAGAGATTAAGTTTATTTAATTAAGTTTGGAACATAAATGTTATCTGATGAATTATACTGTGAAACTGTCTTTACACTAAGCCTGACTTAATCAGACTAATTCAGGCTTAAGTGTGTTTCCTGTCTAGTTTTAATGCAATCTAATACTATTATTATAATATTGTAGTAATAAATACTTTACTGTGTACTTTTCAGTTTTTTCTCTTGTACTTGTGTAAAGAATGAGTACTTGTACTACTGTACAAGTAATCTGAGTATTTTTACACTAGTAACTCTTACTTGTAGTCGGGTCAATGTTTCCACGTTTACGGCCTTATCACGTCACGTCTCTGGAGCAGCAGTCGATCAACCGGACCTGAACCCAGACCTGAACCCAGACCCGGACCTGAACCCAGACCCGGACCTGGACCCAGACCCGGACCCGGCTGTGAACCAGATGAGAGGGTTCAGACGTCCTCCTCAGACGCGGCGGCACGAGAATGTCTTCAGTGTCGTTTTATGAATCGTCTCATCGATGTTAAACAGAATCGTCATAAAACAACGAGGAAGAAAATAATGTTTGTTTTTATTTTCACACGATTCAAACTCAAACAAACATGTTTACAAACAAACATGTTTACAAACAACCATGTTTACAAACAAACATGTTTACAAACACACTCAGTGTTTTTATCAGTGAGGATTATCAACATACTGTCACCCTGTTTTTTTGATTCCACTCTCCTCCTCATTGTCCTCTTCATCTTTTTCTCCTCCTCCTCCTCCTCTTCCTCTCAGACAGTGCTGCTGAGTGTGTTTATGACCCAGCTGCTGAGGATTGTGGGACTTCGAGCGTTTTCCATGGCGTCAGAGACGTACACGGCGGGAACGCACTCGGCCGCCTTCGTCACCTGTCCCAACGAGACGGTGGCAAGAGACCTGGCCAGGTGAGGCTCACAGGT
The DNA here is from genome assembly GCA_037951165.1 of Lophius americanus. Classification (NCBI taxonomy): domain Eukaryota; kingdom Metazoa; phylum Chordata; class Actinopteri; order Lophiiformes; family Lophiidae; genus Lophius; species Lophius americanus. Next base: position 281,150 of record JBBDHG010000230.1, on the reverse strand, counting down.
GTCTCAGAGGACAGACTAAAGAGGAGATGATAGGAGACAGGTGTCTCAGAGGACGGAGACTAAAGAGGAGATGTTAGGAGACAGGTGTCTCAGAGGACGGAGACTAAAGAGGAGATGTTAGGAGACAGGTGTCTCAGTGGACGGAGACTAAAGAGGAGATGTTAGGAGACAGGTGTCTCAGAGGACTGAGACTAAAGAGGAGATGTTAGGAGACAGGTGTCTCAGAGGACGGAGACTAAAGAAGAGATGATAGGAGACAGGTGTCTCAGAGGACGGAGACTAAAGAGGAGATGTTAGGAGACAGGTGTCTCAAAGGACGGAGACTAAAGAGGAGATGTTAGGAGACAGGTGTCTCAGAGGACGGAGACTAAAGAGGAGATGTTAGGAGACAGGTGTCTCAGAGGACGGAGACTAAAGAGGAGATGTTAGGAGACAGGTGTCTCAGAGGACGGAGACTAAAGAAGAGATGATAGGAGACAGGTGTCTCAGAGGACGGAGACTAAAGAGGAGATGTTAGGAGAACGGTGTCTCAGAGGACAGACTAAAGAGGAGATGATAGGAGACAGGTGTCTCAGAGGACAGAGACTAAAGAGATGATAGGAGACAGGTGTCTCAGAGGACGGAGACTAAAGAGGAGATGTTAGGAGACAGGTGTCTCAGAGGACAGACTAAAGAGATGATAGGAGACAGGTGTCTCAGAGGACAGAGACTAAAGAGGAGATGATAGGAGACAGGTGTCTCAGAGGACAGAGACTAAAGAGGAGATGATAGGAGACAGGTGTCTCAGAGGACAGAGACTAAAGAGGAGATGTTAGGAGACAGGTGTCTCAGAGGACGGAGACTAAAGAGGAGATGTTAGGAGACAGGTGTCTCAGAGGACGGAGACTAAAGAGGAGATGTTAGGAGACAGGTGTCTCAGAGGACGGAGACTAAAGAGGAGATGTTAGGAGACAGGTGTCTCAGAGGACAGAGACTAAAGAGGAGATGTTAGGAGACAGGTGTCTCAGTGGACAGAGACTAAAGAGGAGATGTTAGGAGACAGGTGTCTCAGAGGACAGAGACTAAAGAGGAGATGTTAGGAGACAGGTGTCTCAGTGGACAGAGACTAAAGAGGAGATGTTAGGAGACAGGTGTCTCAGAGGACGGAGACTAAAGAGGAGATGATAGGAGACAGGTGTCTCAGAGGACGGAGACTAAAGAGGAGATGTTAGGAGACAGGTGTCTCAGAGGACAGAGACTAAAGAGGAGATGTTAGGAGACAGGTGTCTCAGAGGACAGAGACTAAAGAGGAGATGTTAGGAGACAGGTGTCTCAGAGGACGTCTCATCAGGATGTGGGACATGAACCTCCTGAATCATCTGATGCTGACTCCATCTTTTATTGTCCTCCACAGGGGGATCGTGGGGATGAAGCTCGCTGCCTGCGTCAACATCATCCCAGCGGTGAAATCTGTGTGAGTTATGGGATGTTGTTGTTGTTGTTGTTGTTGTTTGGATGCTGTGACGGATCTCTGGTTCCAGAACGTAGAAACGCAGCATTAAAATCCTGACTTTCTTAACACCTGATGTATTTATGCTAAACGTCTGTCTCCTGTCCCGCTCCTGTCCCCGGCTGCAGGTATGAATGGCAGGGCAAGATTGAAGAGGACAGCGAGGTGCTGCTGGTGAGCGGTGGACGGGTTCTAATATTATGGGATGGATGAAAGTTAATTATAAACGCAATAAATCCTGTTTCTGCCACGAGCCGTAAATAATCCTCTTCAAGTACTGTTACTCCTCTGACCTCTGGTTCTGGTTCTGGTTCTGAGGGTGGAGGTCGTCCCTTTATCAGAAGGTCTGGTCGCGGGACCAATCAGCCATAACATTATAACCAAACGTTAGAAACGCTGAGATGTTTGTGGGTAGACGGCGATAGAACGAGTGATGAAGATGAGCTGACACGCTCTCTCTCTCTCTCTCCCTCCCTCCCTCTCTCTCTCTCTCTCTCTCTCTCCCTCTCCCTCTCCCTCTCCCTCCCTCCCTCTCTCTCTCTCTCTCTCTCTCTCCCTCTCCCTCTCCCTCCCCCTCCCCCTCTCTCTCTCTCTCTCTCTCTCTCTCTGTAGATGATCAAGACCAGGAGCTCCAGGATTCCGGCTCTCGCCGAGTACGTCCGGTGAGTCCATGAAGCAGCACTGAGGAGATCCGTCTCCCACCAGAACTCACCTACACCACTCAGCCATATCTTTATAACCACTGACAGCAGATCCACGTTGACTACCTTGTCCGGTCTGCTGGATCAGGTAGTCTCCGTCTCATGTGCATAACTGAGCTGGTGAAGAGGTGGTACCAGGACGCAGTACCACCCGAGTCCTGCAGTTCTGTTCTTTGGCAAAAGGGTGATGTAAACATGATGACTACGGTGGTTATAATGTTATGGCTGATTGGTCCACATGTAGTTCATCGCCATGTTGTCTCCTCCAGCTCCAACCATCCCTACGAGGTGGCCGAGGTCATCAGTCTGCCCATCGATCAGGGCAACCCACCCTACCTGAAGTGGATCGGGGAGACGGTCCCGGAGTGACGGCGAAAGACAATCAGTGATGTCACCACAAACCCAGACTCAGTCCGATCTGTGATGTCACAGCACCATCTGTGAGACGAGACAAGAAGAGAGGGCGGGACATCATTTGTTGTTGCTCCTGGTCCCCTGAGTCCATGTGGACCACCAGAGGGCAGCGTCGCCCACGACCCCGTTAACCAACCAGCTGCATGAAGGTTTAAGTCCCGCCTTTGTTTGTAAATGAAGACTTTTGCAATAAAGTTGATCCTTACTTTTTATTGTTTGTCTTTCATTGTGAGCAACAAAGACAAAATGTTTCTAAAGTAACAAACGTGAGAATTTAATCATCAGAATACGAAACATTTATTCAGCTGACACTGAAGAGGCTGGAGCCAATCGCAGGCGGCGCTTGGCGAGAGGCGGGGCTCCTGGTAGAAAAGTCTCTCTGGAATAGTTCTACACTGTAAAAAAAACAGGTTTTAATATAAAGCTGCAGAGAGAATAAAGAACACGCTACAGTAAAATAACATCAAAACAAACATATGTACCATAAACATGTTTACAAAGATCAAACATGAATCCACAAAGATCAAACATGAAACCACAAAGATCAAACATGAAACCACAAAGATCAAACATGAAACCACAAAGATCACACAAAGATCAAACATGAAACCACAAAGATCAAACATGAAACCACAAAGATCACACAAAGATCAAACATGAAACCACAAAGATCAAACTTGAAACCACAAAGATCAAACATGAAACAACAAAGTTCTAACATGAAATTGCAAAGATCAAACATGAAACCACAAAGATCAAACAGGAAACCACAAAGATCACAAAAAGATCTAACATGAATCCATAAAGATCAAACAGGAAACCACAAAGATCAAACAACAAAGATCAAACATGAAACCACAAAGATCAAACATTAATCCATAAAGATCGAACATGAAAGAACAAAGATTTAACATGAAACAAAGATCAAACATGAAACCACGAAGATCATACAACAAAGATCAAACCTGAAAGCACAAAGATTTAACATGAAACAAAGATCAAACATGAAACCACAAAGATCACACAACAAAGATCAAACATGAAACCACAAAGATCAAACATTAAAAAACAGTAAATCAACATAAGCTCAGACTGATTATATAATTTATACATTGATAATCGACACAAGCAGGTTTTAACATCTGGTTTCTGAACATGTACAATATCTGTAGATATTGTACATGTTTATTACAGTAAACAAAAACCTGATACTAAAATGGTAACAGACGTTTATTTAAACAGATAAAATAAAGGATTAATGTTGTTTTGTTGTTTGAAACTCATTTAATTGTATTCCTTCATTTAGGGTGAGGGTTTATCTTCTTCTGGGACAACATTCCACAGAACTCTGTTCTCAAGGACGACTGCTGGTTCTGAGAGATTGTAGTTTCCTGAGAGGAAACCCCAAAACATCGCTGAGCCACCACTATGCTTCACTGTAGGTAGAGTGTCCTTTTCAGTCTCTCCTCCGGACACACAGCTGATCCATAGAACCATCTGTCCCAGTTCAGTTTCATGATGTCAGAGCCTTTGATCTAAAGACATCAGCTGAGGAGAGAAATATTACTCACACTTAGTAACAGATAACTCACACATAGTAACGGATTACTCACACATAGTAATGGATTACTCACACATAGTAACAGATTACTCACACATAGTAATGGATTACTCACACATAGTAACAGATTACTCACACATAGTAATGGATTACTCACACATAGTAATGGATTACTCACACATAGTTATGGATTACTCACACTTAGTAACGTGTACAGTGAAACTGTGAATGAATGTTTTTTTTCAGAAAAACCTGATGTTTGAAGGTTATTCCAAACATCTCTGGGTACCAGACTACACCTGCCCGTAAAACGTGGAGCAAATCTGTTTATTATTGACGCAGTTTTTACAAAAGAATGAAAAAGGTCCCTATTTTGATTTTCACGTGGGTAAGAAAACATCGTGGGGTCACGACCTAACGTCCCCGAATGTCATCATCGCTAGGATACGACTAAAACTACCGCTGGCTAAAATTTCCCGCAAATCTCTCCATTAGTTGTTCTGAAATCTTGTTCATTAACAAAGGTAGAAAATCACATGGTGAGAGAGACTGAAGCCCCGCCTCTCCAGTATACACTGGTAAAGTAATTGAGACAAAAAAAAGACATTTAAATCCAAAGAATGTTCTGATCCAGGCCGGAGGGCAGTCAGACAGGAAGTAGTTAAGTTTCTGGGGATTCCAGCTGAGACATTTCCTTCAAAGTAAAATGTTGGTCCCGTCTCAGGAAGATAACGCTGGTGTCAACGTCACCTGAGCGTTGACACCAGATAACACCGGCGGACTATCTCAGAGTTAGTTCAAGCCGTGAGAGAGTTAGATCAAGCTGTGGGTGGAGTTAGTTAAAGTCGTGGGTGGAGTTGGTTCAAGCCGTGAGTGGAGTTAGTTCAAGCCGTGGGTGGAGTTGGTTCAAGCCGTGGGTGGAGTTAGTTCAAGCCGTGGGTGGAGTTAGATCAAGCTGTGGGTGGAGTTGGTTCAAGCCGTGGGTGGAGTTAGTTCAAGCCTTGGGTGGAGTTACTCAGGGAGTGACTGACATTTTGAATGGGCTTTGGAAAGTTCTGAAGTAGTCTCTCACAAAAAAAAACCCAGAATGTTCTGGTATTAACTTTGTCCCACGTGAGGACATGTCTGTCTTCACCTTCTTTAATCCGTTCTCTTACCGTTCCTCTCGTCACTTTCTGTTCAACTCAGTGGGCGGAGTCAACGGACGGAGACTCCATCAATGAAACACAGTAAATACGTCGTATTAGAGTTTTAACATCTGAACATACATTTTTGCTCACAAAGACCAAATAATAGTCCAAAGAATCAAAGAATCAAAGATACAATAAGCCACAACATTAAAGCCGCCTGCCTCATATCGTGTCTTCATCGTGTCGTGGCTCCTCCCAGCTGGACATGCCTGAAGAACCTCCAAAGGGAGTCGTCCTGATCAGATGAACCTTTAGAAGACTCCACCCTGAGCTCCTCCAGAACTCTGAGCTCCTCCAGAACCCTGAGCTCCTCCAGAACTCTGAGCTCCTCCAGAACTCTGAGCTCCTCCAGAACTCTGAGCTCCTCCAGAACTCTGAGCTCCTCCAGAACTCTGAGCTCCTCCAGAACTCTGAGCTCCTCCAGAACTCTGAGCTCCTCCAGAACTCCTAAGCCTTATCTTTAAGTCTGAGTCCAAACCCCCCATGAAGGAAACTCCTTTCAGCCGCTTGAATCCTGGACCTCTTTACCACAACGGACCGGTACCACAGCAGCCTTACTGCTGATGCTAGACCGGACTGCCTGAACATTTTACAGTCCTTGTCAGGTGCACCCAAAGGTGCTAATGAGCTTTACCTGCCAGGGACCAGCAGGATGACAGCAGGCCGTCGCGACACCAAAACACGATTTTTCAGCGCAATCACATACAATGTCAGCAGAAAGTTACAAGGAGGCGTAACATCAATGACGCCAGTTACACAAATGTTACACAATGTTACCGCGTGTTCCTGTTAGCGTGTGAACGTTACTCACGCTAGGAACAAAAATGACGCCACAGGAGCGAAGCGTTACGTATGCAGGGACGCAAAATTCACGATGCGTTTGGTGTGAGAGCGGCGTAGAGACAGCGGGGATGTTCTTGTGGCGTTGACTCTTCCCGACTGAAGCTTGACGTTCCCTTTTTGGTTCTCTGATCTGTGAGAGACTCTTGAAACAGAACTTCCAGCTCCGTTCACAAACAGCTGATTTCCAGCAGAGACGGTTTCTCCGCCGACGCTTCGGGTTGGGACCTACTGCTTCTACTCGTACTGGCCCTGGAGGACCGGTCCTCAGCAGGATCTGGGCCGGAGTCTTTAGGAGCCACTTCAGCGGTGTTGGCGCTCTGAGGAGAATGTTCCGGCTCAGAGGTACCACCCGCCACCGTTTGGGTCTTGTGGTCTGTCACTCCCCTGTGGTGGGCGTTATGGGAGGTCTGGCATACTTGGGTGATCTGTATGGCGTCTTCTCTTCCGTTGATTTCACCGCCTTCTTCTTTCCTGTGAACGTTCGGGGCGCCGTCGCTCTTTGGTGCTTGGAGCACAACGCCGCCCCACTCCTCCGTGGGTCGTAGTACCTCAGTACCGACCCGGTCGTTGACCTTCACCCTGCGTGACGTGCAGCAGAGGGCCTTCCTGAAGCCCCTCTTGAAGTTGTCGGAGAGGAACCCGTACAGTATTGGGTTTGCGCAGCTGTTGGCGTAGGACAGGACCACCACAAAAACGTAGAGTCCTCTCAAGTCACCGGGCAGGACCACCAGCAGGTTGACGAAGTTCAGAGCATAAAACGGTAGCCAGCAAAACACAAACACTACCACCACCACAACCACCATCCGGGTGATTTTACGTTCTGACTTCCTGCGTCGAGAAGACGTGGCCTGCGCTCGCTTTCCGACACGACGCACCTAAAAGAAAAAAGGATGAAGAACTTTAGCAAAGAATCTGAACGTTATAGTAACACAGATATCCTGACTTCTTTAAGATTGATGCTAGGAAACGGGTTTACTTCATCTTCCTGCATCCTGTTTTATTCCAGAGGACACACTATGGTGAAAATACTCTAATCATTACATGAATCAGCCATAACATTATAACCACAGACAAGTATATTCAGAATAACACTGTGTAATCTGTTACTACGTGTGAATAATCTGTTACTACGTGTGAATAATCTGTTACTACGTGTGAGTAATCTGTTACTACGTGTGAATAATCTGTTACTACGTGTGAGTAATCTTCTACTATGTGTGAGTAATCTGTTACTACGTGTGAGTAATCTTCTACTATGTGTGAGTAATCTGTTACTATGTGGAGTAATAGGTTACTATGAGTGAGTAGTCTGTTACTATGTGTGAGTAATCTGTTACTATGTGTGAGTAATCTGTTACTATTTGTGAGTAATAGGTTACTATGTGTGAGTAATCTGTTACTATGTGTAAGTAATCTATTACTATGTGTGAGTAATCTGTTTCTATGTGCTAGTAATCTATTACTATGTGTGAGTAGTCTGTTACTACGTGTGAATAATCTGTTACTACGTGTGAGTAATCTGTTACTACGTGTGAGTAATCTGTTACTATGTGTGAGTAATAGGTTACTATGTGTGAATAATCTGTTACTATGTGTGAGTAATCTGTTACTATGTGTGAGTAAAGTAATAGCTCATAGATGTGGATAAAAACTTCTCTGAACAGCTGCCTTATTCGTAGAGAGTTCTTTAGTGCAAAAATATCTCCGTCTCCACAACAACGTTTCTGTTCAATCAATCAAACGTTGTGATTGAACAGAGACGTTTTGTTTGAACAGAGACGTTGTTGAATGATGGACTGACTCCGCCTCCAACGACGTGACCTCCTCCTCGTGGAGGCACACATGGTCTAGAACGATGACGGAGAAGACGGAGATGTGCAAAGTACTGGAAGACTGTCTCCTGGGTCTCACCAGTAGCACACTATACCAAAATCAACAGAAACTCCAGAAGGTGCTTGAGGTCTTCTACTTCTAATTTGTTTACACATTGTTTACACGATTCTCCAGTCTGACTTCTCCGTGTCTCAGAAGAAGAGGCTCATGGGTAATGAAGTAGCGGAGACCCACGACTCCTCAGAGATGAAGCGGAGACAATCAAAATGCGGCGCCCTGTAACATGGATGCTAGAAATACTCTACCTTGATGACGATGAGCAGGTAGCACAAGCAGATGACCAGCAGGGGGCAGAAGAAGCCCATGGTGCACGTGTACACGATGAAGGATGTCTTCCACACCTCCGCCGGTTCTGGCCACACAATGCTGCAATTCCCATCGTCCTTTAACACGTCGGCAAACACCACCACCGGCAGGACCACCAAGAAGGACCCCGCCCAAACCGTGGTGCTGATGGCCTTGGCTACACGGGGGCGACGCCACCAGAAAGATCGGATGGGGTGCACCACAGCCAGGTAGCGGTCCACCGACATCACCGTCAGGCAGAAGATGCTGGTGAACTGGTTGATGGCGTCCACCGTCATGACCACGCGGCACATCAGGGAGCCAAAGGGCCAGGAGAGGAGGGCGTTCTGCACCGCCAGGAAGGGCAGTCCGAGCATGAAGAGCTCGTCCGCGATGGCGAGGTTTAGGATGTAGATGTTGGTGACGGACTCGTTCTTGGTGTAGTTGACGATGACGTGGATGACCAGAGTGTTGCCCAGAAGACCCACCACGCACACCATCGCATAGATGAGGGGGATGAAGATTCCAGCCAGGCCCGGGTGCAGAACAGGTCCAGAGGTGGAGCAGTTCTGGCAGGTGGTGTTCAGCTGGAGGGGGCCGTCGCTCAGGGTTGAGTTGAGGAATGGATCAGGGGGAGCGGAGAGGAGCAGGAAGTTGGGGTAAGGGGGGATGAAGTTGTTGCTCCAGGTTGCTGTGGAGTGGGTTGTCTGGATGAGCTCCATGGAGGCAGGAGATGGAGTCAGGTGTAAGGAATCAGCGTGATGTCATCGGCGATGGTTCCTGAAAGGAGCAGCAGGGTCAGAGGTCATTCCGATCAAGTACCATCTAAACTTCTCCGCGTTGTGGAGAAACATCCGAAGAGCCGGCAGGGAAAGTAAAAGTTGTCTGGAGGTATTACATTTACATTTTGAACCGTCAAAATTTGCAGTTAAATACCATAAAGTCATGGAACGTGGATGGATCGGTAAATCCAGAGCTTTGCCTTTTGGCTCGGCTCTCTCCGCAACGGACCGATCCGTCTGTCCATCTCCCGTCCCATTTCCCCTCACCCGTGAGCAAGACCCCCAGATACTTGACCTCCTCCGCCACTTGGCTGTGCCCAGAAATCCTCTCAATAAAATTAAGAACAGAATCGGTACCAAAGGGCGGTCCTTGTGGAGTCCAACCGCAACTGGAACTGGTCTGACTTACTGCCGGCACTGAGAACCAGACTCTGACTCCAACAGTACAGATATTGGACAGACTAGAGGGACACGGTCGTAAACCTTCTCCAGATCCACAAAACACATGTAGACCGGTTGGGAAAACTCCCATGTCCCCTCCAGAACCCTCCAGAGGGTATAGAACTGGTCCATTCTAAACACACGTAAACATCAACAATCATTCTAACACACGTAAACATCAACTCTTAACACACGTAAACATCAACAATCATTCTAAACACATGTAAACATCGACTCTTAACACACGTAAACATCAACAATCATTCTAAACACATGTAAACATCATCAATCATTCTAAACACGTGTAAACATTGACTCTTAACACACGTAAACATCAACAATCATTCTAAACACATGTAAACATCATCAATCATTCTAAACACGTGTAAACATCGACTCTTAACACACGTAAACATCAACAATCATTCTAAACACATGTAAACATCATCAATCATTCTAAACACATGTAAACATCAACAATCATTCTAAACACATGTAAACATCATCAATCATTCTAAACACATGTAAACATCATCAATCATTCTAAACACGTGTAAACATCAACAATCATTCTAAACACATGTAAACATCATCAATCATTCTAAACACATGTAAACATCATCAATCATTCTAAACACGTGTAAACATCAACAATCATTCTAAACACATGTAAACATCATCAATCATTCTAAACACATGTAAACATCATCAATCATTCTAAACACGTGTAAACATCAACAATCATTCTAAACACATGTAAACATCATCAATCATTCTAAACACATGTAAACATCATCAATCATTCTAAACACGTGTAAACATTGACTCTTAACACACGTAAACATATGCTGTCCTATGGAGGAAAACCTCCTCGGCCGTCACTCTGAGGCCTGTACGTGGGTGGGGGTGAAGGTCGAGGAGGAGGAGGTGCAGGAGGAAGAGGAGGGAGTGGGTTTCTCCTGGGAGATGCTAGTTTTGTTCCGCGGCTGAGAGGAAGAACCGGTGGACAAAGGTCAGAGTCTGACTGGAAACAAATGACAGAAGATTTCTCCTGCTGGGAAACTGCCAGGCGTCCAGAACTACCAGAACACACGACCCAACAAATACGATGAAGGATTGAATGAGTGGTGGTTTCAGAACCAGATCCCAGATTATTGGACCCACAGCAGTCCGGGATGATCTGTCAGTTTCATCACTGTATGAATGTTTGTGTGAATGAGTGAATGTTTGTGTGAATGAGTGAATGTTTTTGTGAATGTTTGTGTGAATGAGTGAATGTTTGTGTGAATGTTTGTGTGAATGAGTGAATGTTTGTGTGAATGGGTGAATGTTTTTGAATGTTTGTGTGAATGGGTGAATGTTTGTGTGAATGTTTGTGTGAATGTTTGTATGAATGTTTGTGTGAATGTTTGTGTGAACGAGTGAATGTTTGTGTGAATGTTTGTGTGAATGTTTGTGTGAATGTTTGTATGAATGTTTGTGTGAATGTTTGTGTGAATGTTTGTGTGAATGAGTGAATGTTTGTGTGAATGTTTGTGTGAATGTTTGTGTGAATGTTTGTGTGAATGTTTGTATGAATGTTTGTGTGAATGAGTGAATGTTTGTGTGAATGAGTGAATGTTTGTGTGAATGAGTGAATGTTTGTGTGAATGTTTGTGTGAATGAGTGAATGTTTGTGTGAATGGGTGAATGTTTTTGAATGTTTGTGTGAATGGGTGAATGTTTGTGTGAATGTTTGTGTGAATGTTTGTATGAATGTTTGTGTGAATGTTTGTGTGAATGAGTGAATGTTTGTGTGAATGAGTGAATGTTTGTGTGAATGTTTGTGTGAATGTTTGTATGAATGTTTGTGTGAATGAGTGAATGTTTGTGTGAATGTTTGTGTGAATGAGTGAATGTTTGTGTGAATGTTTGTGTGAATGTTTGTATGAATGTTTGTGTGAATGTTTGTGTGAACGGGTTAATGTTTGTGTGAATGTTTGTGTGAATGGGATAATGTTTGTGTGAACGGGTGAATGTTTGTGTGAATGTTTGTGTGAATGGGTGAATGTTTGTGTGAACGGGTGAATGTTGTTCTGATGTAGAAGTGAGATGTTGGACATTATGGGTCAGAGATGTTTAGAGATAAAACTCCTCCTACTGTTGGGAATATACAACCGACCTATCACCAGATCAATCCAGTTCTTCCTCGCTCTCAGGTCTACGTTCACACTTTAGTTGTGTTCTACCATCACCAGCGGTGGTTAACGCCTCCTCCTCTGTGGCCCCTTTTAGCTGTGGTGTCCCTCAGGGCTCCGTCCTCAGCCCCTCACTCTTTATCACACGTGGGTCGGGTTATAAACCGGTTCAGTCACATGTCTTCAGTCAGAACTAAAGACTGAGCTCGACCAAACGGCCCAAAACCTCGGACGGACTAAGACCACATCCAGACGGACAGGGTTGACCCTGACGAGGACATAAAAGTCCCTGCATCAGATGGGACACAGGTGAAAAACAGAAACATAAAGGAGAAATCCAAACACCCATGACGTCTGAGGAGCCTAACGTAACAGAGACCCACGTACCTGAGGACCCGTCTCAGGTACGTGGGTCTCGGGTCGGTCCATGCGGTGAGTCCGTGGTTTGGTGGAGGGACGGACAGAACCAGGTGAATGTTCCCACGAAGGTGCGGCGCTCAGGACATTTATATTTATCTCTGAACGATCAGTCATTGAGGGTACGTCTAGAGAAAAAGACGAGCTATTAAAAAAGATTGCACATAATGGCTGAATGTCCTGCCGGCGATAAGAACCGCCCCCCGTCCCCCCGTCCCCCCGTCCCCCCACTCATCTGGAGGCCGACGTGAAATCACACTCGCTCACCGACGCTCTCAGGTTGTTCAGAGCGACGGCGAGTTATTCTAATCTCTGACGTTCACAAAGGGAGCAGAGGGACCATCGGTCTTCTCAGGGGGCTTCACCTCTTTGTCCCAGAAACCCTCCCTGCTCAACGTCTCCATGGAGATCAGGGGTCACCAAAGGTCACAGTCAGAACAAACCGCCAGACAAACAGAGACACAAAGAGAGGAAATGCTAATGTGGGAGTCGGCGGTCCACACGTCCACTCACAGAGACAACAAAGACATTTACAGAAGACCGTCCCTGTTTGAGCTTCTCTGAGCTCAGAACCGCCCGGCTTCATCGGATCCCACCTCAGAGTCTTCACAGAACCAGAACCTCGTCTCTACTGGACTCATCAGGTCAGACGCCTCAAGAAAGTCAAGAGAGTCCAGTTACTGTGTCATGTGACCTTCTAAGTCTCAACCAGAGACCAAAGCTGGACACCATCATGACGGTTCTCCCCGAAGACCCCCCAAAAGTAACCATTATATAATATATATTAACTTCATACCTTTAAAAGATTCGTAATGTAGGAAATATTAACGTTTCCTGTGAATTTAAAGACTAAAAGGGAAGTTTAACGGTATGTGTGAAGTAGCCCAGACCTCCAAACCCCACCCACTGTAAGGTAACCATGGTAACCAGGTAATATATCCCACCCACTGACAGGTAACCATGGTAACCAAATAATATATCCCACCCAATGACAGATAACCATGGTAACCAGGTAATATATCCCAACCACTGACAGGTAACCATGGTAACCAGGTAAAATATCCCTCCCACTGACAGGTAACCATGGTAACCAAACAATATATCCCACCCAATGACAGGTAACCATGGAAACCAGGTAAAATATCCCACCCACTGACAGGTAACCATGGTAACCAAACAATATATCCCACCCAATGACAGGTAACCATGGAAACCAGGTAATATATCCCTCCCACTGACAGGTAACCATGGTAACCAAACAATATATCCCACCCAATGACAGGTAACTATAAGTAGCCAGGTAAAATATCCCACCCACTGACAGGTAACCATGGTAACCAGATTGTGACTGTCCACCTGACTCTGACTCTGTGAGTGGTCACTGTGTTCTGGCTGATCAGTGCGCATGAATGAAGAGGAGGAAACAAAAGGCTGAGGATGAAGTAAAGCCTTCCTCCATAATTTAATAAAGTTCCCTGGTCCACAGTGGGTGGAGAGGAGAGGTGGAGGAGAGGTGGAGTAGAGGTGGAGTAGAGATAGAGGAGAGGTGGTGGAGAGGTGGAGGAGAGGTGGAGTAGAGGTGGAGGAGAGGTGGAGTAGAGATAGAGGAGAGGTGGAGTAGAGGTGGAGGAGAGGTGGAGGAGAGGAGGACTAGAGATAGAGGAGAGTTGGAGTAGAGGTGGAGGAGAGGTGGAGGAGAGATAGAGTAGAGGTGGTGGAGAGGTGGAGGAGAGGTGGAGTAGAGGTGGAGGAGAGGTGGAGTAGAGATAGAGGAGAGGTGGAGGAGAGGTGGAGTAGAGATGGAGGAGAGGTGGAGGAGAGGTGGAGGAGAGGTGGAGTAGAGATAGAGGAGAGGTGGAGTAGAGGTGGAGTAGAGATAGAGGAGAGGTGGAGGAGAGGTGGAGGAGAAGTGGAGTAGAGATAGAGGAGAGGTGGAGTAGAGATAGAGGAGAGGTGGAGTAGAGGTGGAGGAGAGGTGGAGTAGAGGTGGAGGAGAGGTGGAGGAGAGGTGGAGGAGAGGTGGAGGAGAGGTGGAGGAGAGATAGAGGAGAGGTGGAGTAGAGGTGGAGTAGAGGTGGAGGAGAGGTGGAGTAGAGGTGGAGTAGAGATAGAGGAGAGGTGGTGGAGAGGTGGAGTAGAGGTGGAGTAGAGGTGGAGGAGAGGTGGAGTAGAGGTGGAGGAGAGGTGGAGTAGAGGTGGAGTAGAGATAGAGGAGAGGTGGTGGAGAGGTGGAGGAGAGGTGGAGTAGAGGTGGAGTAGAGATAGAGGAGAGGTGGAGGAGAGGTGGAGGAGAGGTGGAGTAGAGGTGGAGTAGAGATAGAGGAGAGATAGAGGAGAGGTGGAGTAGAGGTGGAGTAGAGGTGGAGGAGAGGTGGAGTAGAGGTGGAGTAGAGATAGAGGAGAGGTGGTGGAGAGGTGGAGGAGAGGTGGAGGAGAGGTGGAGGAGAGGTGGAGGAGAGGTGGAGGAGAACACCCCAGCAGCAGAGAAGTAAGAGTTGGTTGGACTTTCTCCTGGGAGACGGACAGGAAGAGAACTCTTTGTTCTGAACAGCGTGGGAGATGATTTGAAGGTGTAGGAGGAGGTTTTACATCTAATAGCTGATCTAATGGATCCAACAGAACTTTTATAATTATAATAATAATAATTATTATTATTATTATAAATATTAATATTCTACAGCCGAGCAGCTTCCGCTCAAATAACACGACTTCCAAACCCGCCAGGGTCCAACTGTTCTTCAGGTGATGTTTGTTCATCAGATTCATCCAATCACCTGCAGGAAAATGTCATGTGACCTGTGGATGGACCAATCCCCAGGGGGGGGGGCTTCAGGCTGTGGGGGTCCGACCAACACAGGACCGGTCTAAGAGAAAACCAGCAGCTGGGTCGACTTCAGTCACGTCTGCTGCTGAACAGAACCGGATGTTAAACTTCTTCTGATGATGGGAAGAACCGGCACCACAAGAACTGGACCGACTTTCTGTTTGGACCGCGTGAAGTCTGAATGTGGGAAGCTGCCCCACCTGTATGAAGATCAGATAGAAAGATCATCAGAACCACTCTGACGTCATCAGAACCACTCTGACGTCATCAGAAAAACTCTGACGGTCATCAGAACCACTCTGAGGATCATCAAAATCACTCTGAGGGTCATCAGAACCACTCTGAGGATCATCAGAACCACTCTGACGGTCATCAGAACCACTCTGACGGTCATCAGAACCACTCTGAGGATCATCAGAACCACTGATTATCACATTATCCAACAGCAAAGTCTCATTCAGGGAAGACAGTAAAGTTCTGAAGAACAGGTCCAAGGGACGGCAGACCTCCATCGCCTCAGTAGAGGTCAGAGGTCAGAGGTCAGAAGGTCGATGGCCCTCAGAGCCTGAAGGGAAAATGTTGATGAAGACGGCGTGTCGTGGGTGAGCGTTAGTGAAGCTCTGACGGGGTCAAAGGTCAACATCCTGCCACCAGGAGAAGAAAGAGGTCACAGGAAGAAGAAAGGAGAGACCATGTTCTTCTGGACCCACTCATACAAACAAACATTCACCCATTCACACAAACATTCACACAAACATTCATCCATTCACACAAACAAACATTCACCCATTCATACAAACATTCACACAAACATTCACCCACTCATACAAACAAACATTCACCCATTCACACAAACATTCACACAAACATTCATCCATTCACACAAACAAACATTCGCCCATTCACACAAACAAACATTCACCCATTCACACAAACATTCACCCATTCACACAAACAAAGGTTCACCCATTCACATAAAGACTCACCTATTCACACAAACAAAGATTCAGCCATTCACACAAACATTCACATAAAGATTCACAAAACATTCATCCATTCACACAAAAAATGTTCACCCATTCACACAAACAAAGATTCACACAAAGATTCACCCCTTCACTTAAACAAAGATTCACCCATTCACACAAAGATTCACCCATTCACACAAAGATTCACCCATTCACACAAAGATTCACACAAACAAACATTCATCCATTCACACAAACAAACATTCATACATACAAACATTCACCCATTCACACAAACATTCACACAAACAAACATTCATCCATTCACACAAACAAACATTCACACAAACATTCACCCACTCATACAAACAAACATTCACACAAACATTCACCCATTCATACAAACAAACATTCACCCATTCCTGAAACAAACATTCACCCATTCATTCAAACAAACATTCACCCATTCACACAAACAAACATTCACCCATTCACACAAACATTCACACAAACAAACATTCGTCCATTCACAGAAAACAAACATTCACACAAACATTCCTTCATTCATACAAACATTCACCCATTCACACAAACATTCACCCATTCATACAAACAGTCATACAAACATTCACACAAACATTCACCATTCATGCAAACATTCACACAAACATTCACCCACTCATACAAACATTCACACAAACATTCACCCATTCATACAAACATTCACACAAACATTCACCCATTCATAAAACATTCACACAAACATTCACCCACTCATACAAACATTCACACAAACATTCACACAAACATTCACCCATTCATACAAACATTCACACAAACATTCACCCATTCACACAAAAAATGTTCACCCATTCACACAAACAAAGATTCACACAAAGATTCACCCCTTCACTTAAACAAAGATTCACCCATTCACACAAAGATTCACCCATTCACACAAAGATTCACCCATTCACACAAACATTCACACAAACAAACATTCATCCATTCACACAAACAAACATTCATACATACAAACATTCACCCATTCACACAAACATTCACACAAACAAACATTCATCCATTCACACAAACAAACATTCACACAAACATTCACCCACTCATACAAACAAACATTCACACAAACATTCACCCATTCATACAAACAAACATTCACCCATTCCTGAAACAAACATTCACCCATTCATTCAAACAAACATTCACCCATTCACACAAACAAACATTCACCCATTCACACAAACATTCACACAAACAAACATTCGTCCATTCACAGAAAACAAACATTCACACAAACATTCCTTCATTCATACAAACATTCACCCATTCATACAAACATTCACCCATTCATACAAACAGTCATACAAACATTCACACAAACATTCACCATTCATGCAAACATTCACACAAACATTCACCCACTCATACAAACATTCACACAAACATTCACCCATTCATACAAACATTCACACAAACATTCACACAAACATTCACCCATTCATACAAACATTCACACAAACATTCACCCATTCATAGAATTCATAGGAGCAGGAAGAGGAGGGGGAGCAGGAAGAGGAAGAGGAGGAGGAGCAGGAAGAGGAGGAGACTCCCTCCCTGTCTGAGGCTCTTATTAAAGTGACGTTAACTCACAGTTTGGATTGGGGGCGGAGCATAAAGTCGTCACGTGTCACGGCGCCGCACGTGGAAGCGGACATGTTTGTGTTCTGATCAGACTGGAGGATCCATCAGTGGCGCTGGTTCTGTCAGAAACATTGATCGGGCTAGAGAGCGGAGGGTAACGACTCCGGACCCGACCCAAGCAGAGGATCTGTCGTCTGAGCGGCGTCCCGCCGTGGAGGCGTGAGCGTTCTGCTGATGGTGGCGAGGCGCCTTCACTGACTCCTCCCTCATCCTAAGACTTGATTGTGTAGAAAATGAAACACGGCCAGAGAAACAGGGTCCGGTCCGGTCCGGTCCGGTCCGGTCCGGTCGGGTCGGGTCGCTGGGTCACACCACCGCCTCTGGTACCAGAGACATGGGTTCCAATCCCAGTCAAAAGAGGGCGTGGCTTAGGTCCAGAATGGACGCTTAGGGAAGTTCTATCACGCCCGGATAAAAGTGAGGGTGGTGATGAGGAAGAGCAGGAAGATTTGATGATTGAATGGATGAATGATTGAATGGATGGATGGATGGATGATTGGATGGATGGATGGATGAATGATTGAATATATGATTAATTGGATGAATGGATGAATGAATATATGATTAATTGGATGGATGAATGAATGATTGAATGGATGATTGAATGAATGGATGAAGGAATGATTGACTAGATGGATGGATGAATGATTGAATGAATGGATGAATGAATGGATGAATGAATGATTGAATGAATGATCGAATGGACGGATGGATGAATGATGGAATGAATGGATGGATGAATGAATGACGTAAGTGAACCGGGACATGGGCGACCCCCTTCCCTCCGCTGCGTTGACTCGTTGTGCGTGTACTGGGCTTTAACGGGTCACACTTCTGGTACCGTTTAACCTCTGGTACCGTTTAACCTCTGGTACCGTTTAACCTCTGGTACCGTTTAACCTCTGGTACCGTTTAACCTCTGGTCGGATCGGGCCAGCAGCTGTTTCCTGAAAGCCGGCTGCACTCAACAGAGACAGCGTTGATGACTCTGTGCGTTGGAGAGGCCTCTTCCTGATTAAATGTTACTTCCTCTTCACTGAGAACTCTATTGATGCCCGCATAATAATGTGCTCATTATCGGCGCCGCGGCCTGGTAAACACAAGCTGTTGATGCCGTGGAAAACAAACGCCTGTCTGATAAATGTTTACGCTTGTTTCTGAACAAGAAGACCCCTGACTTTCCCCCAACGGTGTGTTCAGGGCATTTCCGTTGTTTCCTGGTGACGCTGTAGTTAGGAGAGACCTTTTTGGCATTGGGAATAAATTAGCATAATGTCCAAACAAACATTTTTGTAGCCGTTAAGTGTTCATCCTCCCTCGCTGTTTATCACGGCGCTTCCATTAATGCTGAGCCTCAGGGACGAGAACGGAAATCCTCCACCGCAGCTGAAGCTAGGGGAAACAACCAGACAATGTTTGGGCCCCCGGTCGAGTCTAAGAGAAACGAGGACCCCCAAACTGTTCCTCATATTTAGCATATTTTACACTGGGAGAACATCTCCACCCACCCGACACATGAATCCTACCCTGGGGGGCGTTCCCGGAGGTCCTCTGACTCTCCTGCCGACAAATCCCCCCAGGAAGTCTCTCTTTCATCCTGCCGACAAATCCTCGTTCTGTAGCTGGTGATGTAAACTGGGCTCTGAACATATAACAGCAAACACCTGCAGTCAAAGCTCGCCACAGATCAATGACCTGAGGATGGACCTGCTGGGGCCTGTCCTCTACTTATGATGAGCTAATTCTCTCCTAGCCCCTAACTCCTAACCCCTAGCCCCTAACTCCTAACCCCTAACGCCTAAGTCCTAACCCCTAGCCCCTAACTCCTAATCCTTAACAACCATCTACACTCAACACTAAGGACGTTACTCCGGATTAAACCCCCCACCTTCTGATGAGTGGACCACCGCTCCACCCCCTGAGCTGCCTGATTGTCCCCTAGGTGTTGACCCCGTGAACTCGTGACCTCTCCCGCGTGTTCTCTGTCTTTTTAATCAATGTCAGCTGGGATGAGCTCCAGCCCACATCTGTGACCCTGAACAGCATAAGCAGATTCCGAAATGAATGTTGCCAGGTTTTTGTTCATGCCGGTTAGCCTGTTTTTATAATGATGTGGTTGTTGCGGACCACTTCCTTCTGTTGGGCCGACCCGGTAAGGCAACGTACGACAATCAGGACTTGAAGAATGACCTTGTTAGCTAACAGCAATGCGTCGTCCATGACACCAGTCGGGAAAGTGTAGCGCGTAAGAATGTTTTTCCAGATCGCACCCGACCGGTTCAGAGGTCGACCAATAGGAGAAGAGAACTCGGCGGGACATCACAAGGAGGAAAGGCTCATTAGAAGGCCGTAACGATGTTCTATTCAAGGAATACCAGGACCGAGTAATTACAGAGCGTTGTCGGCAGGATCACAGATCGCTTCTGTAGCCACTATTGCCCCGCCTCCTCGTCGTCGTCACATACCTTTATGTGGATGAAGGGTCGGGGTCAAACTCGCAGTATTGGAAGCATTCCGACTAACATAGAGCATGAATGTCCGACGCTGTGAACGCATGATTCTACGCGGTGAATTTTGAAAGAGCATCGTTGAAGACAAACAAACAAACAAACAAACCTCCTCACAAACAAAACGTGGCTAACGAGCCGGACGGAGAGAATAGAATACAAACGTTTGACGTTTACCAATGAAATAAAAAGCAGCTGTTTCCACAGAGAGGCCTTTGTATGTCATCATGATGAAGAGGCAGAAGGACGACAGCTCGTCGCAGAAGCACAAGAACTTTGACAGACATAATAGTTTTAGCACCAAAGAACATAACGACCTGGTAAAAGCACCCAGTAGCGCAAACTTCCTTCAAGACCCAACAGAACCAGAGGTTCTGGAAACTTCCCCCGTGAATGTTTGAGTTACTGCCAGCCTCTAAATCTACCCACAACTCCAACAAACCCTCAGAGACTCGGTAGCCACTCGTCTCCTGGGCCTTCCACTTCAGGGCCTCTGTTCAGCCCACTGAGCCCCCAGCTCCGACCCCAAAGGAACATCAAAGGATCAAAGGCAGCAATCGCCTTCCATCCATCTAACGTGTCTTTCTTCATGACTTCCTGTCTCTCTCTCTAGTCTTCAGCGTTCTAATCTGTCTTCCTCTCTGAGTCTGTCTGTGGTTCTAGACGTCTGTCCTCCTCTGATTAGTCCACCTGTGTCCTCGTCTCCTCCTGGCTGCACAGTTCTTCCTGATGTTCCTCGTCTGCTTCACTACATCCTTTAACTCTTCCTCCCTTCCTTTCCTTTGTTGACATGGTTTGACTCTTTGGAACATGTTTATGGTTCTGTTTGGACTTTTGGATTTAGTGATGAAGAATCTCTGACGCTGGACAGACGTTAGGTTTTAGCTTGAAATGAAAACCGACCTCTGAGAACTTACTTCATGATCGTTCTTAAATGTCTGACGTGGAGCCAAGAGGCGTTCAACAGCTGAGCAGTGAAGGTTTGATATCTGTAGGTGAATTATTGTTTAAATGTCCGTAAGGAAAAAAAAGCTTCATTGTCGGCACTGTGTGCCAACTCCCATCATGCATCTGGGCTGTGGTGTGACCCATGGGCAGCATCCTGACACGTCAGTGGTCAGTTTCTGTCCAGGGCTTCTGGGAAAAACGCTGCAAATACTTGTGTCATGATATTTTTAGAAGTTTTTATAAAGGTGAGAAATGAGAGTTCTTTAACGTAACCGGATTCAAACGGTAACTGTAGCAGAACAGGGTTGTAACTGTAACGGAACAGGGTTGTAACTGTAACGGAACAGGGTTGTAACTGTAACGGAACAGGGTTGTAACTGTAACGGAACAGGGTTGTAACTGTAACGGAACAGGGTTGTAACTGTAACGGAACAGGGTTGTAACTGTAGCAGAACAGGGTTGTAACTGTAGCAGAACAGGGTTGTAACTGTAACGGAACAGGGTTGTAACTGTAGCGGAACAGGGTTGTAACTGTAGCAGAACAGGGTTGTAACTGTAACGGAACAGGGTTGTAACTGTAACGGAACAGGGTTGTAACTGTAACGGAACAGGTTTCCTGTTACATCTCTCAGTGTACTCGTGTATACCTGTGTATTTTTACACACAAGTATTTAAACTTAAACTAAATGAAATCTTTCACACGGGAACTTTTAGCATGAATCATTTCCAAACGGTTCTGAACATTTTCTCTTTGGTCCGGTGTGTTTTAACGTTCTACTTTTATTCACTCATATTTTCTATCTAAACTTTTAACACGTGAACTTTTCTACAAACGTGTTTCTGTGTGACGATGATTTCATCCTTTCAGAACTTGTTTTTTTTTTTTTTTGGCTGAATGTTTTTGTTTATTTCCCACGGAAGTCCAGCATCCTTCAGAACCGTTCTGACTCCGCCCCTCTCCTCCAAACCCCCTCTCCCCTTCTGATCTCCTCATCACCTCTTCTTCTCACACTATCCATCCCTCTCTCCTCATCAACTCCTCCTCAACACATCTCTCCTCTTCTTCATTTTCATTGCTCCTCCTTATCTCCTTCCCTTCTCCACCATAACCCCTCTCTCCAACTAATCTCCTTCTCACCTCTTCATCTCCCCCACACCTCCTCTCTCTTCATGGCTCTTCATTATCACCTTCTCAACACATCTCTCCTCCTCACCTCCCCCTTTCAGCACCTTATCTCCTCCCCTCCTCCATAACCCCTATCTCCTCCCCCCCACATTCTCCTCTCCTCCTCTCCTCAGTGGCTCAGCGGACCTGATGTTCTCCTCCAGCAGGTTCTGGTTCTGCAGGAAACTACAGATGAGGGTTTCTCCTCTGCTCTCCTGAAGGAGAACCATAAGAGGTGGAAACTCTGCTCTGTTGACATCAGCTGGGTGGAGGAGGTGAAGTTCACCTCCAGCAGAGACGGTTTTGTTTCCACCACCCAGACAGATAAAAGAATAAAAGTCCAAAGCAGATCCAGACACTCAAGAACAAACAAATAAAAACTCACCAGAATCCAAAAGAACCGCTGCTCCGAAGTCTCTGCAGTCTGACGGACGGATGGTCGCCTGAGAGCTCCTCAGCGTGGGAGCGCTCTGCCTCCTCCCCCCCGCCCTCACACAGAGAGAGAGAGAGAGAGAGAGAGAGAGAGAGAGAGAGAGAACGAACAAAAGAGAGAGAACGGGCGAGCGAGCGAGAGAGAGAGGGAGAGAGAGAGAGAGAGGTGTAATTAAGATGTTATCTGTGATTAATGAATGCGGGTCCAGATGTTCTTTTTACAGCAGATTCTGATGTTTGATTTGATCCTGACTTAATTTAATTTGACAAAAAAGACAAAATTAATTTGTCTCATTAAAGTGTCACAATCAGAGAAAACGCGTTCAAATAAAAACACAGAAGGAAGGAGCTTCTTCTCATGAAGTGTTTGTCCATTTTAAAACATTACAACAGAAGTATATTTTATCTGATTCTCCAACAAAGATGTGAAAGTCAGAATTCTGACTTTATTCTAGGAATTCCAAAAATATAGACAGAAACATAAAAACTATAATTTACTGAAAAATATAGTTTCCTGTCCTCCTGAGACCACTCTGGTAGATTCTAACCACCAGGAACACCAAACGTCAATCATCACAGTCTCTCACATTCTTCAATTCTTCATTTTTCCTGCTTCCAACATCGATTCTAGGAGAAAATGTTCACCAGCTGTCTTATATACCCCTCTACTGACAGGTAACCATGGTAACCAGGTAATATATCCCACCCCTGACAGGTAACCATGGTAACCAGGTAATATATCCCACCCCTGACAGGTAACCATGGTAACCAGGTAATATATCCCACCCCTGACAGGTAACTATGGTAACCAGGTGATATATCCCACCCCTGACAGGTAACCATGGTAACCAGGTAATATATACCACCCACTGACAGGTAACCATGGTAGGTAATATATACCACCCACTGACAGGTAACCATGGTAACCAGGTAATATATCCCACCCCTGACAGGTAACCATGGTAACCAGGTAATATATCCCACCCACTGACAGGTAACCATGGTAACCAGGTGATATATCCCACCCACTGACAGGTAACCATGGTAACCAGGTGATATATCCCACCCACTGACAGGTAACCATGGTAACCAGGTGATATATCCCACCCACTGACAGGTAACCATGGTAACCAGGTAATATATCCCACCCACTGACAGGTAACCATGGTAACCAGGTAATATATCCCACCCACTGACAGGTAGCCATGGTAACCAGGTAATATATCCCACTCACTGACAGGTAACCATGGTAACCAGGTAATATATCCCGCCCACTGACAGGTAACCATGGTAACCAGGTAAGATATCCCACCCACTGACAGGTAACCATGGTAACCAGGTAAGATATCCCACCCACTGACAGGTAACCATGGTAACCAGGTAAGATATCCCACCCACTGACAGGTAACCATTGTAACCAGGTAAGATATCCCACCCACTGACAGGTAACCATGGTAACCAGGTAAGATATCCACCCACTGACAGGTAACCATGGTAACCAGGTAAGATATCCCACCCACTGACAGGTAACCATGGTAACCAGGTAATATATCCCACCCACTGACAGGTTACCATGGTAACCAGGTAATATATCCCACCCACTGACAGGTAACCATGGTAACCAGGTAGTCAGTGCTATGCTTCTTTCCCCTGTCAGAGATTATAATGTTATGGCTGGTTGGTTTGTTACCTGATGGCAACATTTTTGCTGTTTCCCTCTCATATTTAGTTTTGATGCCAGTGTTGGCGAGGAAAGTTGCTGAGGTAAACATCTCTGCGTGTCGGAGGTTCAGAAGTGTTCGACATGACAGCACATTCAGAGAAAAGCCCCCTAAGCTTCGACAGATTAATTTTAGGATTTTAAAATGCATTCCAACAACCTCCTTCCTTGACGGAGGTCATGAGTGTCCTTCAAAGTTGACTCTATTTTTGTAAAATAAACCCTTTTTCTGCTCGTGTTGTTCTGAACGGTAATCTCAGTGCTGATAATAGGCTACTGGAAATGGGTAAATCCCAGGGATAAGTATTAGGCCCCCTATTATTTAGCTTACAGCCCTTGTTACACTGCCTTGTCAATGCAGACATAATGTGTCTTAATTTGTTCCCTACATTCTATATAAAGGCAGTGGAGGCACAATGAGGGGCTGAGTTGGCAGTGATTCTTTTACGTGGGTGTTGTTTTACGCGTTGGTTGTCTTACGCGGTGGTTGTCTTACGCGGTGGTTGTCTTACGCGTTGGTTGTCTTACGCGGTGGTTGTCTTACGCGGTGGTTGTTTTACGCGGTGGTTGTCTTACGCGTTTGGCTGTCTTACGCGGTGGTTGTCTTACGCGGTGGCTGTCTTACACGTTGGCTGTCTTACGCGGTGGTTGTCTTACGCGGTGGCTGTCTTACGCGTTGGCTGTCTTACGCGGTGGTTGTCTTACGCGGTGGTTGTCTTATGCGGTGGTTATTTTACGCGTTGGTTGTCTTACGCGGTGGTTGTTTTACGCGGTGGTTGTCTTACGCGTTGGTTGTCTTACGCGGTGGTTGTCTTACGCGTTGGTTGTCTTACGTGGTGGTTGTCTTGCGCGGTGGTTGTCTTACGCGTTGGTTGTCATACGCAGTGGTTGTCTTACGCGGTGGTTGTCTTACGCGGTGGTTGTCTTAGGCGGTGGCTGTCTTACGCGGTGGCTGTCTTACGCGGTGGTTGTCTAATGCGGTGGTTGTCTTACGCGGTGGCTGTCTTACGCGGTGGCTGTCTTAGGCGGTGGCTGTCTTACGCGGTGGCTGTCTTACGCGGTGGTTGTCTTACGCGTTGGTTGTCTTACGTGTTGGTTGTCTTACGTGGTGGTTGCCTTGCGCGGTGGTTGTCTTACACGTTGGTTGTCATACGCAGTGGTTGTCTTACGCGGTGGTTGTCTTATGCGGTGGTTGTCTTAGGCGGTGGCTGTCTTACGCGGTGGCTGTCTTACGCGGTGGTTGTCTAACGCGGTGGTTGTCTTACGCGGTGGCTGTCTTACGCGCTGGCTGTCTTACGCAGTGGTTTTCTTACGCGGTGGCTGTCTTACGCGGTGGTTGTCTTACGCGGTGTGAAACTTCAGACCTGCAATCCCATGCTGGACCCCGGGAGCCCAATGGGGGCTGGTCCACGCCCAGACGTGCCGAGCAACGTTAGCATGAATGCTAAACAGATTCTAAGTTTTATTACACATTTTATTTAATATATCTGAGCTTTTCGGATTCAAGTTGCACTTCGTTCCCGTCCACCGCTGGAGATGGAGGTCAAGAGAACTAATGAACAGGGTGAGCGTTTTGTTCTGCTCATCGTTGTGCCTATATTTGTATTAATTGCCCCATTATAAACACTTTGACAACCGAAGGTGCCCACCTGGAGAGGCGACAACTATAACCTCTCTCTCCCCTGCTCACAGCACTCATCGGTTAACGGCTGTTAATGAGGATGAGGCTGAGACCACCATGCTGGGGTGTCCGGCCCTCCAGGAGGCTGAAGAGAGAGGGATGATGTGGCTGCAGATGGTGGAGCTTCTGTCAGATGCATCAGCGGCATCATCAGCCGCCATCATCGCGGGAACTGCGGACAAACCTCTCACTTCCTCTGCAGGTAATTCACCTCATCAACTCTTTTATTTTGATATGCCAACAACAAACACACACATCAAAGACAAACACCAACATTTCTCGATCATGTGATCGCGGCCTTCAGAGCGACAGCCGTAAGGGCTCCGTCCATCATTATTTATGCGTCCACTTACTCACAGTTTTCTTATTTAAAGATGCAGAAGACCCTCGCATGTGCTGATGACCCCTCAGCGGGCAGTGAGACGGAGGTGGGTGTGCAGGAAATGTGCCGCATTGAAGAATAACAACAGGATGTTCCCGTAAACTGAAGGCGGTCTATAGTAGCTGTGCAGAAAGTTCTCCCAGCGTTTTACAAGACGTGGAAACACAATGTATTTTACACCCGGCTGTTTTCTACCGGAAACAAACCAAAAGTTTCAAATCTCTAATCCCGAGGTCGTTGGTCCCAATCTCGCCGTCTGTCTCGTCCTGCAACAGAAAGACAACATGAAGAGAAAATGGCAGCGGACGTTTCTAGAACATTGGTTCCTGCATCGAAGGCGGTTCTGTCAGCGAAGACGAGGCAGTTTGAGAAAGAGGAGGTGCCGCTGATCCTTCGTGTTAATGCGATAACTCGCAGAATATTTCATGAATCATTTTCATACTCCATATCCTCGTAAACCTTCGTCAGTCCGTATTTGGTGCACATGAATGGACTCAAGCACATTTTTCTATTTGACATTATGTTTGACTCTTTATTGCATGTTTGACTCTTTATTGCATATCTTTATTCTATTTTACTTCACAAAAACACTGTTACGGACAAAACCCATGTAGGACCAATTTCTGCCTTGTGTATATTATATTTTACTCTGATAGTTCCTGTTTTACTAACTAGGAGGAGCTTCTTCTCAAAAATAAAAACCCTGTGGGCTGAACATTTAATGTCATCAGGGGGGTCACTGGTAAAACGCAGGGAACGGGGGACTTTCAGGGATAACGCCTCGCTGTCAGTGACGATGGCGTAGGTTGGGTTTATAAGTGAAACAGGAAGTAGAAGAGACCGGTGCTGGATAGCAGTGGTTGATCCTCTGAAAGCTCCCAATCCCCTGCGTTGTACCAGCAATCCCCCTGATTGAACTCCTCCCATTTACTGTGACTCATTAATGATCTCAAACAGTCGTCAATCACATCCCACAGTGACTCAACCCAACTGTTTCTATGATGTCATCAGTCTGTTCTAGGATCACGTCCCACAGTGACTCTACCTAACTGTTTCTATGATGTCATCAGTCTGTTCTAGGATCACATCCCATAGTGACTCAACCTAACTGTTTCTTAGATGTCATCAGTCTGTTCTAGGATCAGATCCCACAGTGACTCAACCCAACTGTTTCTGTGATGTCATCAGTCTGTTCTAGGATCAGATCCCACAGTGACTCAACCTAACTGTTTCTATGATGTCATCAGTCTGTTCTAGGATCACATCCCACAGTGACTCTACATAACTGTTTCTATGATGTCATCAGTCTGTTCTAGGATCACATCCCACAGTGACTCAACCTAACTGTTTCTATGATGTCATCAGTCTGTTCTAGGATCAGATCCCACAGTGACTCTACCTAACTGTTTCTATGATGTCATCAGTCTGTTCTAGGATCAGATCCCATAATGACTCAACCTAACTGTTTCTATGACGTCATCAGTCTGTTCTAGGATCACATCCCATAATGACTCAACCTAACTGTTTCTATGATGTCATCAGTCTGTTCTAGGATCACATCCCACAGTGACTCAACCTAACTGTTTCTATGATGTCATCAGTCTGTTCTAGGATCAGATCCCATGGTGACTCAACCTAACTGTTTCTATGACGTCATCAGTCTGTTCTAGGATCACATCCCATAATGACTCAACCTAACTGTTTCTATGATGTCATCAGTCTGTTCTAGGATCACATCCCACAGTGACTCAACCTAACTGTTTCTATGATGTCATCAGTCTGTTCTAGGATCACATCCCATAATGACTCAACCTAACTGTTTCTATGATGTCATCAGTCTGTTCTAGGATCACATCCCACAGTGACTCAACCTAACTGTTTCTATGATGTCATCAGTCTGTTCTAGGATCAGATCCCACAGTGACTCATTCTAACTGTTTCTATGACGTCATCAGTCTGTTGTAGGATCAGATCCCACAGTGACTCAATGATGAAGATAAATACAGTGAACTGTTTTGTCCTTGGAGTCGATCTTAGGAGATAAATTTAGACACGACTGGACTGATGCAGGAGAAACTTTTCTTTCTCTGTTTTTAAAATAAGCCCCCCTACTGAGTCTCCCGTCGATTCGTCTGAACTCAAATTGGACTGAACCTGATCAATGGTTGAGAAATTGTGACCCCCAAAAACTGTTTCTTGGAGATAAATCTCCCCCTAGTGGCAGAAATATGCAGCTGACCTTCTCCACAATCAATCCAGTTCTTCCTCTTACTGAGGCCTATGCTGGGATAACATTTGAAAATGAAACGGTTGTTTGGGTTCCCACTGTGTCTATCCTCAGTTTTACCGTTCAGAGGAGAGAGCAGTCCTTCTTCTTCTTCTTGGGGGGCGGGGGGCAGAGCACCGCCCGTATGGCTTCGTCAAACACAGTCTTCAGTCCGCGCTGGGTCAGAGCCGAACACTCCAGATACTTGACTGCTTCTGTACGGAGACACAGAGCAGCAAACGCCAGACTGAGGCTCGGCTCCTTCACCAGATTCATCTCTGACATCCCATAATATTTACATGTAGACACACAATCCTAGTAAAAGTCTCTCGTGGTCTGAGGGGCTTTCACTTAGAAAGTTGACCTGTTGAAGACGGGGGTCCCGTTCCATCTGGTGGAAACCAAACACAGCGTTCCACCAGAAGAACATCGGACCTACGGTCCAACATGGAGGTGGAATGTTGAGGAGATGATCTGCTGCTGCAGGACCAGAACGACTCGCCATCATGGAGGAAATCGGTCTGTGAGGTCATCGGTCTGTGAGGTCATCGGTCTGTGAGGTCATCCGTCTGTGAGGTCATCCGTCTGTGAGGTCATCGGTCTGTGAGGTCATCGGTCTGTGAGGTCATCGGTCTGTGAGGTCATCGGTCATTGGTCTGTGAGGTCATTGGTCTGTGAGGTCATCCGTCTGTGAGGTCATCGGTCTGTGAGGTCATCGCTCATTGGTCTGTGAGGTCATCGGTCTGTGAGGTCATCGGTCTGTGAGGTCATTGGTCTGTGAGGTCATCGGTCAGTGAGGTCATCAGTCTGTGAGGTCATCAGCCTGTGAGGTCATCCGTCTGTGAGGTCATCCGTCTGTGAGGTCATCAGTCTGTGAGGTCATCGGTCTGTGAGGTCATCAGTCTGTGCGGTCATCCGTCTGTGAGGTCATCAGTCTGTGAGGTCATCCGTCTGTGAGGTCATCCGTCTGTGAGGTCATCCGTCTGTGAGGTCATCGGTCTGTGAGGTCATCGGTCTGTGAGGTCATCAGTCTGTGAGGTCATCAGTCTGTGAGGTCATCGGTCTGTGAGGTCATCGGTCTGTGAGGTCATCAGTCTGTGAGGTCATCTGTCTGTGAGGTCATCGGTCTGTGAGGTCATCGGTCTGTGAGGTCATCTGTCTGTGAGGTCATCGGTCTGTGAGGTCATCGGTCTGTGAGGTCATCAGTCTGTGAGGTCATCGGTCTGTGAGGTCATCGGTCTGTGAGGTCATCGGTCTGTGAGGTCATCTGTCTGTGAGGTCGCTATACCAAAGAATCTGATCTGGTATCTTGGTTTAAAGGATCCAGTCAACAATTTTATTTGATTTAAATAAGTTGAAGGTCAACTTTAAGAGAAGGTCCACCCCAGAGGGAAACCCATTTAAAGTTCTGGAATGCTGTCGTGAAGCTTTGGACCTGAGCCCCTCTGAGATGCTGTAGTGGACCTGAGAAGATTAGTTCCTGCTGACTGACCCTCCAGTGTTTCTGGACTGAAGCAGTTCTGTGAAGACGAGTGGGACAAAATTCCACCACTGTGATGTCAGAGACGGACCCCCAGCTTTCAGACGGGTTCCGTCGCAGTCGTTGCTGCTAAAGAACATCTAGGCCTCAGGTTCTGATCAGTGTTTCTCACCTATCTCGTTGGACAGTTTCAGGCCCAGCTGGTAATCGATCGGCACCAGATTCCTCTCCTTCAGCTTGTCAATGGCGTCTTTGTCGTCCCTCAGATCCAGCTTGGTGCCTACAAGGATGATGGGCGTGTTGGGGCAGTGGTGCCGGACCTCGTCGCGCCACTGGCAGAGTCCAAAGAAAACCAAACGAGACGCGGGACACAAGACAACGGAAAATAAGAATTCTGGATTCTCTTCTCTACCGAAACAAATCAAAGTTTCTGACTGAGCTTCCAGTTTTTATCTCCACGGAGGTTTTCGCTCCAGAACCCTCAGAACGATGGACTCAGTTGGACCCCTAACACGGCCCTCATCCAGATAATGACACGCGTGTTTGTACCTGGGGCCAAACAACAGCTTCACACAGTTTGACCCCGGGGAAATCGGTCCCGATAGAATGTGGCGTAAATGCGATGTAATGAAATAATCGCGTTAGTCTAATCTTCATCTCACTCAAAGTGAGATTTTGTTTCCTACATCCAGCGATGGAGGAAGTCCTGCCGGTGGCGCTGAAGGTGAAGATGAAGGTGAAGATCGTACATGAAGTCTCATTATCGTAACCACCTACAGCTGATGGGCGGGGCTTTGTGCTGGAACAACCCGGGTTCCACTCTTTGAACTAATGACATTTCAGGAGATGAAATCCGTGTTAGTGCCGTCAGAACCTCCCCCTCAGAACCGCTCCTGACCAGCTGGTCCCGCGGGAACCTCTCTGGGTTCGCTCGCGTCGGCCCGTGTTGCCGTGGTGACTCGGTGTTTAGAGGGGGAAGAGACTAATTGGATGCTAATCAATATTCCTTGTATGATATGTTATCGATGTTCTTCTGTCGGGCTTAAGAGGTTCTCAGAGACGACAGCCTCTCCTGGGGCCATCATCCATTCATCCATCATCCATTCATCCATCATCCATTCATCCATCCATTCATCCATCCATTCATCCATCATCCATTCATCCATCCATCCATCATCCATTCATCCATCCATTCATCCATTCATCCATCCATTCATCCATCATCCATTCATCCATTCATCCATCATCCATCCATTCATCCATCCATTCATCCATCATCCATTCATCCATCCATTCATCCATCCATCCATCATCCATTCATCCATTCATCCATCCATTCATCCATCCATCCATTCATCCATCCATTCATCCATCATCCATTCATCCATTCATCCATCCATCATCCATTCATCCATTCTTCAGGCACCCAGTCATCTAGTGTAGGAGGAAGAGGAGCAGGACGAAGGGACTAGAGGGACGGATGGATGATGGATGGATGATGGATGGATGGATGGATGATGGACGGATTAATGGATTGATGGATGGATGATGGATGGATGATGGATGGATGATGGATGGATGATGGATGGATGATGGATGGATGATGGATGGATGATGGATGGATGATGGATGGATGATGGACGGATGATGGATGGATGATGGATGGATGATGGACGGAGAGCTCAGGCGACTGGTTCCCCCTGACTCACCACCAGGTTCTGGACCTTCATTAAAGTTCTCCACATGAACAAACAGATTCTGAGTGAAGAACCGTTGGAAGTGTTTAATTATTCATTACGAACTAAGATCCAACGTGTGAACATCAGATCATAAACATCAAAGCTGTGGGGGTTCAGCTCTGGTCGCTGCTGCTCATCTTCTGTTTTCACCTGCTTTCTGTAGGGTGGTTGGTTGATTGGTTGGTTGATTGGGTGGTTGGTTGATTGGTTGGTTGATTGGTTGGTTGATTGGTTGGTTGATTGGGTGGTTGGTTGATTGGTTGGTTGGTTGGTTGATTGGTTGGTTGATTGGTTGGTTGATTGGTTGGTTGATTGGTTGGTTGGTTGGTTAGTTGGTTGATTGGTTGGTTGATTGGGTGGTTGGTTGATTGGTTGGTTGATTGGGTGGTTGGTTGATTGTTTGGGTGGTTGATTGATTGGTTGGTTGATTGGTTGGTTGATTGGGTGGTTGGTTGATTGGTTGGTTGATTGGGTGGTTGGTTGATTGTTTGGGTGGTTGATTGATTGGTTGGTTGTTTGGTTGGTTGATTGATTGGTTGGTTGATTGATTGGTTGGTTGGTTGGTCAGAAGGATGCAGATAAAACACTGAATGGTTTTCCACGGTGGGAGGATCCTTCAAAGTAAGAGCACCTATAATACTCTACTCACTACGGTTTTCAAACTTTAAAGAAAAAAAAAATCGGCCTTCATCGACCACCGATGACGAAGGTCATTCCTTCATCATCCGAGCGCTGCTAAAGGAGACGGTCCGGTTCTGCATCAGGAAAGATCGGCCTTCAACGACACTGACTAGTGATGGTTGAATAGTTGTGGTAACAGTCGTAGTCGTAGGAATCATAATAGTGAAACAGTTCAAACTATCCAGACTCCTAGATCCAGTTAACCTAAACCCAAAGCAAGAGCAGCTTGATTCAGCATCTTGAGGTGACAGTTGTGTTTTTCCCCTCGCCTGAATGTCTTCCTCTACTTCTGCATGAATTAACCCCCCGGTTATAAATGATCGGAGTTACCGTTACGTCGGAGATGAGACTCACCTTACTCTTGGCGTTCTCGTAGGACGCCGGGCTCACCAGGGAGAAACAGATGAGGAAAACATCCTAAACGGGAGAGAGAAGGTCCGTCAGTAGGTCCAGGTCCCCCGCTATCACATGACACAAGGACATCAAAGCCGTTAAGGCTATATGTCACATAAAAGCCACCAAAACTATATATCACAAAGACACCAACGTCATTGAAGTCACACATCACAGAGACATCAAAGCCACGGAAATAACATGTCCAAAATACATCAAACACATCTGACATCAAAGCAACATATTACAAAGACATCAAAGTCATGAATATTCACATATCACAGTGATATCAAAGCCACAGAAATCACCTGTCAAAAAAGAAACATCTGATATCAAAGTAACAAATCACTAAGTCATTGAAGTCATGTCAAAAGACATCAAAGCAATTGAGGAAACATGACACAAAGCCGTTAAAGACACCTGTCACAAAACATAAAAGTCATCAACATCACGTGTCACAAAGATATAAAAGCCATTGATGTGACCTGTCAATAGGACATGAAAGCCTAATGGCTGTGTTGTCTTTGGGACATGTTGCATACTGGCTTTGATGTCCTGGACATAAGATGTAATGCCTCTGGTGTCTTTGGGACATTTAAGTAGTGTATGTTTGAGATTTGCCACATTAACATGTTAATTCTCGTCGTTTCCTCTGAGATTTCTTCTTAGTTGTTTTGGGATTTTGGTGAAAATCATTTTGTGAATTTCTATTAAACCTCCTGATGTGATCCAGACTTTCATGTCTAATTTGCATATTGTAAGAGCTGCCAGAGGAGATGGACTCATAGAAATGGTCAGGAAGAGAAAACGTTTATCGATCGGTGGTCAGGGTTTAACAAAATTATAGTTAAAAAAGTCAAATTCAACGTTTGAGTCAATTTTATTTTGTTGTTTGATGTTAGAAGGTTTCAGTTTCCTTCGTCATCGAGTCTGTGAGTGTGTAGGTGTGTTAGTGTATGTCTGTGTGCGAGTGTGTCTGTGTGTGTGCGAGTCTTTGTGTGTGAGTATGTGTGTGTGAGTGAGTATGTATGTGTGTATATGTGTGTGTGTGTGTGTGTGTGAGTATGTGTGAGTCTCTGTGTGTATATGTGTGTATATGTGTGTGTATATGTGTGTATATGTGTGTGTGTGTGTGTGTGTGTGAGTATGTGTGAGTCTCTGTGTGTATATATGTGTATATGTGTGTATATGTGTGTGTATATGTGTGTGTGTGTGTGTGAGTATGTGTGAGTCTCTGTGTGTATATGTGTGTATATGTGTGTGTGTATATGTGTGTATATGTGTGTATATGTGTGTGTATATGTGTGTGTGTGTGTGTGAGTATGTGTGAGTCTGTGTGTGTATATGTGTGTATGTGTGTATGTGTGTGTGTATATGTGTGTGTACGAGTCTGTGTGTGTGTGTGTGTGTGTGTATATGTGTGTGTATGTGTGTATGTGTATATGTGTGTATATGTGTGTGTATGTGTGTGTATGTGTGTATATGTGTGTGTATATGTGTGTATATGTGTGTATATGTGTGAGTATGTGTGTGTATGTGAGTGTGAGTATGTGTGAGTTTGTGTGTGTGTGTGTGTGTGTATGTGTGTATATGTGTGTGTATATGTGTGTATATGTGTGTATATGTGTGAGTATGTGTGTGTATGTGAGTGTGAGTATGTGTGAGTTTGTGTGTGTGTGTGTGTGTATGTGTGTATATGTGTGTATATGTGTGAGTATGTGTGAGTTTGTGTGTGTGTGTGTGTGTGTGTGTATGTGTGTATATGTGTGTGTATGTGTGTGTGTATGTGTGTGTGTGTGTGTTTGATTTACCGTCTGTGGGTAGGACAGTGGGCGGAGCCTGTCATAGTCTTCCTGTCCTGCTGTGTCCCAGAGGCCCAGGTTCACCGGTTTGGTGTCCACCATCACATTAGCAGAGTAGTTGTCAAATCTGTGGAGAACATGAATCAGTGGATCCTGCATTTCATTTATTTGATGAAGTAAATAATCAATCATGTGATTTATGGTTCTGGAAACATCCGTCTATTATTCATGATTCTTCTTTTACTCTGTAGTAGTTTGTTATCAGTGATAATAAAGATACTGTTTTATATAAAACACATTATTCCTGAATGTTTGTTACGTCTTTACTTATAAAAGAAGATCCGTCACGTTCTTTTACACGACACAGAAAACACAATATAATGTATTATTATTATTATCATTATTATTATTAAACTCTAACTCATTACATAAAGGGAACAGGATTAGTGTAAAAACACAGCAGCTGGAAGGACTTTGACTCTTCAGGTCAGTACCAGAATGAATCCCTGCTACTCGCTCTATCCTGTAGTTACTTCCTGGAGACGGGGGCTGGTGGTGGTGAGGCGGTGTCGCCCCCCGGTGGTCCCTGACAAACAGCACAGTCTCATTCAAGGCCAGGAGAGGAATGGTCCTTATTTCATGAGTGTGGGATTTGACCCAAATCCCAGTGTGGGATTTGGGTCAAAGACCCGGTTTGATTGAGTCCAGTTTGTTTGAGCCCGGTTTGTTTGAGTCAGGTTTGATTGAGTCAGGTTTGTTTGAGTCGGGTCCATCTCCTTTATTTGTGTCATTTATCATTATTTATATTATTATTATTATAATTATAATTATAATTATAACTTCACACAGCCACTCCTGATATAGACGGACCCAGACCTCTGAAGGGGGACGCCCCTCCTTGACGCTCAGGTCCAGGTGAGCTCCAGGTGTCTGCGGCTCCATGTCTGATCCTCTACAGGAGGTCAGCCAGCAGGAGGCGTTACAGGACCCCCCAGCTGCCCCTAGGGGGCAACAGTGTGAAAAAGAGCGAGAGAGACTCACACAGTAGGAATGTACTCCCCAGGGAAGGCGTTGGTTGTGTAGCTGATGAGCAGACATGTTTTTCCCACCGCTCTAAAAAACACACAAATAAAAACACAAGTCAGACATGATGACAGGATGAAGGAAACATGATGAAAGGATGAAGGAAACATGATGAAAGGATGAAGGAAACATGATGAATGAAACATGATGAAGGGATGAATGAAACA
>JBBDHG010000230.1:232500-240000 GCA_037951165.1 Lophius americanus | reverse complement strand
ATTGCTATTTTTTTCTAAGCTGAGTTTTTTTACAGTGTAAAAACATATTTAGAGAGAACTTCGACTGCTAACCATTAAATGAAGTATTTGCAGCTTAAATAAACAGGTTTTACTACAAAAGACTTTATTTTCATGGCCTCGCTTTCAAAAGAAACACTAAAGTTTAAAACAGTAAATAAACGTTTGTTGGTGCTTATAGAACTTATAAAAGCGACCAATCACAGGCCTGTGCAGGTAAAATAAAAGGTGATGTGTCTTAATCACCATCAAATCAATCCTTTGAGTTAAAATGTCATGCAGACCAAAACATTATGACCTCCGCTAAAGTTTTAAATCACACCGTCTCACTCAGGCACCGCAGGAAATTCCGCTCACAACCAGGAAGTGGAGCAACGTTTCTCCCCATCAGGTCCAGCGGCCACGGCTGCAGCTCGGCGCCAAACTCGGATTCCGTTCTGACGCCTGACACATCGTTCAGCGCCGCTCACAGACTCATGAGTGACGGCAGAATAAATGTTTACTTCCTGTTTCTGCTTCTAAGCGTCGATCTTAAACAAATGAGAATGTGTCCTCTGAGATCCCGGCACCTCGGATCATCGTTGATTCTCGCAGCCCGGTTCTGAATCGGCCCAGGACCCGCCGTCTCCTTCGGACCGGGTCGGAGGACGCCGGCCGCACGTCTGTTAGTTGAATCAAAGAAATGCCACGCCGCCGCGGAACTTGAAGTTGCTCCACAAGCCCCTTTAGGCCACGTGGAACCGGTAGCATAGAACACGAGACTAGATCCAACAAAGCGCCTCCTGCATCACCTGAAGGCTCGCGTCCCGGTTGGACCCCCGCCGGCAGATTTGAAGTCATAAGCATGTAAAAGAAGTAAAGCCTACCCATCTCCTACCACCACACACTTGATGGCCTGCATCCTGTTCCTCTCGGCGTCGGCGGCTCGTCACTCTGACAGACTGTGACCCGCAGAGGAAGGTGGAGGAGAATAAAGCAGCAACAGGAAGTTGCTGCACACCTCCCTCTTCTTCTCTCAGCCTTCAGTTTTGCATCTATCCAGTTCTGTTGCATTTCTTTCCTCCTCTGACTCACAGAGAGAATGTTGTGTTCACGTGTTTCAGGTTGAACCGGGGAAGAGCAGGAAACGATCGCGCCTGCATGAACGACAGCGTTCATGCAGGCGCCGTGAAAAAGCATTGGACCCGCCCCCCCCCCCCCTATTTCTTCTATTTTCACGTGTGTCTGAGACCAAAGCAGGTTCCGTCCATCCACTTCCTGTTATCTGGGTTCGGGTCGCGGCGGCAGCAGGGTAAGAAGGCTATTATTCCAGACGTCCCTCTCCACAGCACCCCTCTCCAGCCCATCCTGGGGGGTCCAATGCCATATTCAGAACTTCCCCCCGGAGATGGTTGTGTGTTCACGACCCGATTACATTACATACATAGACGGGTTAAATAGATCCGCCTCTGACTCCTAGAAGAATTAAATCCCTGAAAAGTATAATATAATATATGATGTATAATTATCTTCATCGTTTTCACCTTTTGTCCCCACGTAGACCGCCGTGAGAGGAAGAACTGGAGTGATTTTGGAGAATACTAGGTTGAATATTTCCGCCACTAGCAAGAGATCTACTGGCAGAAGTTTTCGGGCCACATTTCCGTACCGTTGGTCCGATTCGTTGCAGGTGAAACGACGGGAGAAGATTTAACTTCTATTTAGGTTATTTGACTATAATAATTCATGTTTTACTCATGAGGGGTGTTTTTGTAGAAAACACAGTTCCTCCTTGAAAACTTCCCAGTCATGAGTCCAACTGTGTCTAAATTTAGACACCCGGGTCTGAAGTGATCCGATGAAATGAAAACGGACCTGAATAGTACCAGCATCTCTCGGCAGAACTCCCAAACTAAACAAACACATGACATCATGTCGGCGGAGGGAGTCAGGTGGTTCTTTAAAAGACCAGAACATTCTGTAAGACGAGCCGATAGACACCAGAGGAGGAAACCGAGGAAATAACCCCGGAGCCGAATTCCGGGACTCTTCCAGGATCTCCTGCATCTGGTGGACAGCGAACACAGCGTTCCACCAGAAGAACGTCAGGTCCAACACGGAGGTGGACTCTTGAGGAGATGATCGGCTGCTTCAGGACCAGAACACTCGTCATCATGGAGGAAACATGGATTCTCTGTCAGGTCATCACTACCTCCACCTCTCCAGCTTCTCCTCCACCCGCTCCCTCTACAATCACAACGTCCTCCCAGACTCCTGCTGACCTCCTCCGTCAGCCTGTCCGTCACCGTGAATAAAAGAAGAAGGGGCTCGGAGCCCATCCTTGGTTCTGGCCCATTTTACAGAATGTTTTAATGCAAAACTTCAAGTTTGATGTAAAAGAAGTTTTCAGCCATGTTTCTTTTTTCACAGCAACATTTATTAGCTGGAGGGACGGCGGGTTTTAAACAAGCCCATAAAAGCAAAGTTCAGGCCTTCAGAGGAGGAAGATCTCCGGCATGCACGCGGAACCAGAACACAGAGTGCAAAGAGGAAGAGGAGGCAGCTTCCAGCAGGATCCACAGAGAGAACATTCCATATTTAGCTCTACCACGGCACAGAAGCTCCACAGAACATCGAGGGCCCGACGGCGTCCGCGGGTCGCATGAGCTTCTTCTGCAGCCGCCAGGAGGTTCCCGGTACGTGGACGCTTTTATGTCCTCGCTAAACACGAAGCATCGGATGCGGAGGGAGAATGTCGGGTCATCGGCAGGGGTGGGAGTGGAAGAGGAATGAAAGTGCGTGCAGAGAAGAAAACCTCCTACGTGAGATTAATGCTTGTCGTTACGTCACGTCGGCGCCAGAATCCAGCCGCCAAGAGTCTGTCCCTTAGAACAATCCCACACTGAGAAGGCAGTAAGTGATCTGAAATGAAACACGTACAAACTGCTGGACTCCTGGGTCAGAATCCTTCAGTCTCGTGTTCAGAAGAAAAACAACCTAAGAGAAAAAAGGTGCTACTTTCTCCGTCTGCAGAGACTTCGGGTGAATGTAGGGGAGAGAAACCCTCCGCAAAGACGGAGAAACCCTCCGCAAAGACGCAGGAACAGAAGCAGAACTTAGCAGATAAGGGGAATATTACTTTGTGCTGATGTGGACGGACCAAGACCCCAAATCTGAACATCTACTTGGTTACATTCCATTGACGACTATTTTACATCTTGATACGAAGAACCTGACCCACTTAGAACTTTGACCTGTGGTTCCACAGCATGAGTCACTGAATAAATGGATCTAGAGGAACCTCTTTATGGTACTAGATGTTCCACTGCTCCTTTAGTCGGGGACGGATAGAGATGAAGGTGGACATTAGAGAAGGTGGACATTAGAGATGAAGGTGGACATTAGAGAAGGTGGACATTAGAGAAGAAGGTGGACATTAGAGATGAAGGTGGACATTAGAGAAGGTGGACATTAGAGAAGGTGGACATTAGAGAAGAAGGTGGACATTAGAGAAGAAGGTGGACATTAGAGAAGAAGGTGGACATTAGAGATGAAGGTGGACATTAGAGAAGAAGGTGGACATTAGAGATGAAGGTGGACATTAGAGATGAAGGTGGACATTAGAGAAGGTGGACAGTAGAGATGAAGGTGGACATTAGAGAAGAAGGTGGACATTAGAGATGAAGGTGGACATTAGAGAAGA
The DNA here is from genome assembly GCA_037951165.1 of Lophius americanus. Classification (NCBI taxonomy): domain Eukaryota; kingdom Metazoa; phylum Chordata; class Actinopteri; order Lophiiformes; family Lophiidae; genus Lophius; species Lophius americanus. The sequence goes on along the minus strand of JBBDHG010000230.1, from coordinate 236,300 downwards.
AGGTGGACATTAGAGATGAAGGTGGACATTAGATGGTGGACATAGGAGCCTTCAGCCATGAGGACTGGTATCTGGTACCAGTACCTGAGGAACTGTAGTCATCAGTAATGATGGCGGCGGACGTCTGAGGCGTTCTGTGATTGGTAAAGTAAAGGTTTTCCTAAACATGGAGGTCATGTGATCATCTGTGGATGGGGATCCTCTCAGTGATTGGCTGGATGACATGAAATCATGGCCTCAACCAGGAGAGTCTCCTCTGGAGTCCAGGTCTTTCTTCTTCACTCACCCGGTTGCAGCAGCAGATTTAAGAGTCTCGACATCAGGTCCATGTTTCATGCGGATCACCCCCCACGGCTTTGATGTCACGCCTCTATTTAACACCTGCTGCTGCAACCGGGTCGGCTGACGGCGCCGAGGGGTGCATCATGGACGGGTGGAGGTTACCAGCGGCGTGGGCATCGCCTACCGACCCTCTAGTCCAGCAAACCCAGTCCCCGAACCGGACAGGGACCCAACGTATGGAACCCTGACCGCCACCACAGGGACCCCTTCCCACGGGGTCAACCACGATCACTGCCTCCGCACGCCGAAAGTACCCCACCCATGTCAGTATCCAGCACCCGCCTCCTCAGGGGTGGGTGTCACACCAAAACCCCTCTGTGACGCTCCTCAGCTTTCACGACATTCACTCGTTCATTCACTCACTCATTCATTCGGTCACTGCTCAGGCTGTTACTTGATCGTATCCACCTTCACAGACATCGTGACGACTGACTCGTCTCTCCTTTGAGACTTCCTGCCAATGAGTCGATGGTAGAAACGTCGTTTTGTGGGTCATGAGTCAAACATTAAAACCTCAGGTCGGTCCTGAATGTGGGCTGGGTGGAGACGACCCCCGACCCCCGACCCCGAGTCCTCTCGGGAGCGAACTGACACCCCGACTCAGAAGAAGCGCCCGGGTCCGAGGATGACGGTGGGTGTGACATCATGGCGGAGGAGAGCGAGGGACAGGAGGACTAAAACAACGGTGAGTCAAAGTTCTCTCGGAGCTGAACGCCTCTAACGCTCCTGAGCGTTCTGGTCCTGACTCAGGTTCTGGTTCGGAGAGGCGGGCAGCAGGCGGGTGACGTGGCCGATGCCCTTGGTGACGCCCTCCCTGAAGAGCAGCTTGGCGCCCAGTCGCAGGTACTCCGGGTGTTTGATGAAGCAGAAGCGGACGACGGCTCTCTCACCGGTGCGCAGCACTTCCTGTGGAGGGGAGAGAGTCGCGGTTACAGCAGGAAACCACCGGATGGCGCTCTGACCACAAACTGAAGGAGCGGTGGACCCACCTTCCCGTGAAGACACTCCACCGTGGCCGTCTGCCTGACGTTGCCGACGTGAACCGTGACCTGGGAGCCGCGGCGGAAGGTCTTGGCGTGGAAGAGCAGCACAATGGCGGCTTCAAACTGGCAGCAGATGGTGGGGTTCATCTTGGGGCTGACCATCACCATGCCCTGCAACGACCAATCACACGACGTCACGCGCCCACCTCACCATGAACGAACGCCAGCAGCTACTGGTTCAGGGTTCAACCCGCTCATGGTTCTAAGAACCGGTTCTGTACTTAATCCAAACCACCTGCACCACCAGTGCTGAGCGCCGCTCGCTGCTGCTGGACCTGATGGGGTCATGTGACGTCTCACCTTACGCAGCAGAGATCGGTCAAAATTCCCCAGAGCCAGCGTGGCGGCCTGACCGGCCCTCAGAACCCTGCAGGCTGAGCGGTTCCTCTGGATGCTGCCCACCTTCAGACGCAGGAAATGACCCTCGTCGGTCGGGCCGACCACCAGCCGCTCGCCCTCCCTACACACGCCGCTGGAATACACACCCTCAGAGTTAGTCATGCAGTACACGCAGTACTTATACACAACAGAGAACCGGTCAGCGCCACATTTAGAACCTGCATCATCAGCATGAGAGATTTAATGAGAGTATTATTATATACATATAAACTCATGACTGTGTATACGAGTACTCTTATACACAGTACTGAGTACTCTTATTACTCATGACTGTGTATACAAGTACTCATGACCGCGTGTATACAAGTACTCATGACCGCGTGTATACAAGTACTCATGACTGTGTATACGAGTACACATGACCGCGTGTATACAAGTACTCATGACCGCGTGTATACGAGTACTCATGACTGTGTATACGAGTACACATGACCGCGTGTATACAAGTACTCATGACCGCGTGTATACGAGTACACATGACCGCGTGTATATGAGTACTCATGACTGTGTATACGAGTACACATGACCGCGTGTATACAAGTACTCATGACCGCGTGTATACAAGTACTCATGACCGCGTGTATACAAGTACTCATGACCGCGTGTATACAAGTACTCATGACCGAGTGTATACAAGTACTCATGACCGAGTGTATACAAGTACTCATGGCCGCGTCTATACAAGTACTCATGACTGTGTATACGAGTACACATGACCGCGTGTATACAAGTACTCATGACCGCGTGTATACGAGTACACATGACCGCGTGTATATGAGTACTCATGACTGTGTATACGAGTACACATGACCGCGTGTATACAAGTACTCATGACCGCGTGTATACGAGTACACATGACCGCGTGTATATGAGTACTCATGACTGTGTATACGAGTACACATGACCGCGTGTATACAAGTACTCATGACCGCGTGTATACGAGTACACATGACCGCGTGTATACGAGTACACATGACCGCGTGTATACGAGTACACATGACCGCATGTATACGAGTACACATGACCGCGTGTATACGAGTACACATGACCGAATGTATACAAGTACTCATGACTGTGTATACGAGTACACATGACCGCGTGTATACAAGTACTCATGACCGCGTGTATACGAGTACACATGACCGCGTGTATACAAGTACTCATGACCGAGTGAATACAAGTACTCATGACCGAGTGTATACAAGTACTCATGACCGCGTGTGTACAAGTACTCATGACTGTGTATACGAGTACTCATGACCGCGTGTATACAAGTACTCATGACCGAGTGTATACAAGTACTCATGACCGAGTGTATACAAGTATTCATGACCGCGTGTATACGAGTACTCATGACTGTGTATACGAGTACTCATGACCGCGTGTATACAAGTACTCTATATATACATTACATTTCAACCCATGAACTCACCTGTACAGAGTCCCTCCCACCACCGTCCCCACATCAGGTACTGAGTAGATCTCATCCACCTGTGAGCACACACACACACACACACACACACACACACACACACACACACAAACTGTCTACATTATTATTTGCCATCCTGTGTACTGAAACTACTATTTTATTTAAAGTTGCCGGTGTATCTGGACCTGTAGGTGTTTAGAAACACAGCAGAGAGCATTGTGGGTAGGCGAGCTACGTTTGAATGTATTGAGTTAGCTTGATAGCTAGCAGCGCTCTGACAGCTGTGAACCTTCTTATTCGTCCTTTCTTATTAGCCACAAACTGCAATTTCTACTTTATTACTATTATGACTACTTTATTACTACTTTATGACTATTAATTACTTATGATTTTTATTATTACAACGCGTCGTGTCACCATGGCGACTCAGAGACTCCGCCACTACTGACGGGCGCAGTGAGAAAAGAAGTCGCTGACATCAGCCCATCCAGTCTAGACCCTAGCAACATTTCTGACACGCCAGAAAACCTTTGGATTATCCGCCCACTTTAGGGGGGCTGCTTATCGGCCGCTGTGACCCCGCC
>JBBDHG010000230.1:215000-227500 GCA_037951165.1 Lophius americanus | reverse complement strand
TCTAGCAGTGTTCTGCGATCCCAGGGATTTGAGTGCTGGATGCAGGATCAGAACCCGGATGACGGAATCCCCCTCACCTGCTGATCATCGGGAACTTTGCGGACCAGGACTTCTGCAATTTTGCGTGTGTTTCTGTCTGGGTCGTAGTCCACCTCCCTCTCTCGAAGGAGGGTGATGTCGGCGCCGACCCTGAGGAGACAGACGTTGGTTTAAATCTGCCGCCGAGAATTTTTCTGCTTTTGGATTCATCTTTTAAAAATGTTATTCCAATCCCTGGTCACAGTGTTAAGGCTGATCGGGGTATATTCTACCAGTTTCCCCCCCCCTACAAAATGAGACGACCTACTTCTCTGCCATCCTCTTCAGGGTCTTGAGCGAGGCCTTCATGTCGGCATCGGTCAGGCCCACCAGCAGGCCGTTGTCTTCCACGCCGATCTGGTAGACGGCCTCGCCGCGGCCCTCCTGCAGGCGCCACTTCAGCTGCGTGGCCAGATGCTCGAAGCGATACTGAGTGGGATTCACCAGCTTCAACTAAAGGAACGCAAACAGAGTTGGACTGATGGACGTGTTTCAAAGAAAAGCATCGATTTGTCACGCGTGAGAAGACGGCGCCACCAAATACTGAAAGGTTTAACTTATAAAAACACCTAACAGATTATTCACGGGGAATAATGGCGACGTTAACGATGAGCGTAAGCTGCATTTTATTGAATTACTTATGACGTTAACGAATAAAAGACAATTAAAGATGAATCTAAAACATGGATGTCCTATTTACCATAAAACATCCTACGTTCTTTCTCTACTTGTTATAAACGTCGTAGAAACACTGTTTAATGGGACTGTCTCAGCGGACGCAGGTGTACAGGTGTTAAAAGAATGGGTTACCTTGTACTCGATGTTTCCCTCTTCAGCCTAGAGAAGGAAAACAGACGAAGAGAATCAACCACAGACCGAACCAACAGAAAAAAACGACATTAAACTCAGAATGAAGACGTAAACCGCTAACATCCATTCTTTTAATATCCCTACGCGCTTATTACAGAGATAAACAACCTGTTTATGTCTGCATTGAGGATAGAAGACGGGGGAAACAGTTTAGTTTAACAAAAAGAATGTAAACGGGAGGAAAGTCTTAAATTAGCATTAACACTTATATTTAAAAAAAAGGGATGAATCTTTTTATTTATCTATATTTATATCTAGAGAGACATCTAAATGAACTCTGTCTGTAAATATGGAAACAGCTGATGAAGAATAAAGACTGTAAATGAGTAAAACAGCATAAACAGTAAACAGAGAAAACAGCAGCAGTATACAGATGCTGCGTTCAAGACCCGTCGGAAGTTATGACATCATCAAGTTCGTAAGACGATTCAGCATTCCGATGATATCAGAAATAATGTCATTATTACGGCGTTTCCTTTGTGACTGTTGACAAATTATTAAAAACAAGACTTAGTTGATTTTATAAGTAATTTACTACTTAATGCATGTGATATCCTTTCACTCTTAGTAAAGACGCCAGCGTGACGGTTTTAGCCAGGACATCTGAAATGAGTGATATTACTTAGACATGGGGAGATTTAGTGATGTGATAACGATTGTCTGTGGGTGACAACAGGCATCACTTTTCTGGGTTGATCATGTAAACGCACCATTTCCAGATGTTGGCATTTTCCCACTGTGGGATTACAGAGTTTACCGTAACCTGAACGCATCATTGGCAAATTCTGTGACGTTTGTCTAAACGTTTAAAATGACATTATTCATAATAATCAGGTATTTCTGTGCAGTTTCGCTCCAGATTGGAGCAGGTGAGAGCAGTGGGGGGGTATAAATCTAGACAATAATGCTCTAGACTCTGTTATTCATGTGTTATTGGTGTTAACAGGGAGTAGCCTAGCTAAACCAACTAGCAGGCTAGTTGAGCGAAAGACCCGGGTTTCCGGACGGAAGGTACCTCCGGTGGAAAATACGGAGGAGGTGTTTTGTTCCTGTTGTTCTTTTTATGCCGTCTTCTCCTGCCTCGTTTGCCTCGTCTCGGTTTGGACTTTTTCGACGTTTTCTTCCCACCACAGCCGGAACCCTGTCCGTGTCCGCCGTGTCCAGGTGACACCGCGGAACAGTCGGAGAAATCCACCATGGCTGAGGTCAGTAGAGGATCACCGGATCACCGGATCACCGGGAGCGGTCTGACCCGAAATCAAACACGTCCTGCCCCGCAGACGACCCGCAGAGGATCCGCATCATCTACCAGCATCAGCACCATCGGCTCAGTCAAAGCCGCTTCATGTATACAATGACAACTTCCGGAGAAATGGCACTTTCGAAATAATGACCGGAAGCAGGTTTTACCAGAGAGGAAATAGGTTGAAATATCAAAATAAATGCATAAATGCAAGTTTTCAATAATGGCCCGCATCCTTTTCATTTATTTATTTACGACGAAGAGTAAATAGTAATAATGATGAATGATAATACTATGTATTATATATGTGGTCAGATTAGACGAAAGGACCTCAAAGTCCAGCACACGGATCACAGGGTCAACAGGGGGTCTGCCCGGTCCACCTCACTCCTGTTCACTCTGCTCACACAGACCAGTCGCTCAGGCCTGGCTTCCTCCCAACCACAATGGCTGACAGGAGCAGCCTCAACAACTTAATTCATTGATTCAGTTTAAGGAGGGATTCTGAGCAACTATATTTTATTGTTTAAATTGAAAATAAAGCTTGAACTTCTTGGTACTTTTGGGACTAGAAAAATAAAATGATTGCTTTTGCAGACCACTCGATGGTTCTAGTGTTCTACGAAACCAAACAGCACCACTAGGATCTTACAGGCACAATACGTATATGACGAATACGTACATTTAATAAATGTTACGCTTGCTACACGTAAGTTGTAGCGGGGCACTGAGCTGTCAGTCAAAAACTCATTAGCCAATGGGGACGCGGCCCTGGCCCGCCCACGTGACATGTTTGTGTCAGAACTGCAAAAATCACGGAAGTAGAGGAAACTTTAAAGAAAATAATATATTATCAGAAATGTAGTAGTTTGCACATTTACATAAATAATTTCATTGTAACATATACGTTTTACTCATATAAGTTTACATATAAGTTTTACTTATATGTTACAGAAGAGGAAGAAGAAGACTTTGTTTTCAAGACTATAACCGGAAGTACAACGTATTTCCGTTAAACTAATTTGCTGCTAAGGATATCGAGCTGGTGAACTTCTCAAGCTATGCGCCTTATTTAAAGAATGACCCTGGTTGTTTCAGTGGAGTTGGACCAGTTGTCCGTGTGAGGCTCGTCGAACAGCAGACTGCTCCGATCAGAGTTTTGTTGCGGATCTTTATAGCCAGTTTAGCCTTCAGATGCTAACTCCAGCTAGTCTGGATCTACCTCAGCTAGCCCCACCGAGCCGTCATTAATTGTAACCCGAACCGGAACACCGGTACTTCCGTGAGTGATGTGGAGAGTAACGATTCATGTGTTCTGTATATTCTTCTCATTCTCGTTCTTTGGGGACATTATTCTTGCTTGGTTTCAACAAAACAACATAAAACCTTCGACGCAGCACAGCGAGCATCATAGTAGCGCCTCTGTCAGCCCGGACCAGAGCTGCTTCTGTCACGTAAGTAAAGTCCACACGATGTTTGTACAACCTCACGGTCCAAACCACGTTGTTATGCGGGCTTTAATTTAACATGACCCTTCAGACACGAGCAGTCCGGAAATATTCTGGCATTTTCTACTGCGTTTTGACGTCACTCCTTATGTGATGCTAGCAGAAATACTCGATCTCTGTTAAAGTCACGTTATTTCACAATATTTATTTTTAATACATTTCCGGCCGCGATTATGACGCAACTAAGCGAAACCAGAGACTATTTATGTCCTTAATTACACCTCTTGTACTTGAAGTTGTGTTATGTTTATTTTTGAGTAAAAAAGCGTGGTGTTCTCTGATTGGCTTAGGCAGAGCTCCCGCCCCTTTTCCTGTCATGGGAGTTGTTGTCTTTTGTACCACAGACAACAAGGGCTCTCTATTAGCTTCATACCCGGAAACGGACTACAAAAAGGCGAGGTCTAGTCTGACAGCTATTGTTTGGAGGCGGTGCCGCGGCTGAGTGAGCGACAAGAGGTTGACAGGGAGAGCGCAGACTGAGGTGCTGCTGTTACGCCAGATGGGCACCAAGTTACTAGAGTTTTTATATGATGGGACTCGAAAGCATAATGTTGAGAGGAATCTGCCTCATCCTGCCGGTCCTGGTGTTTGGTGGACGGCTCTACTCAGAGGTCAGCTGTAGTTTCATTTTTTTTTACTGGCACATGTCTCAATGCATTACCATAGATCTCCATATGCTTGCTCGTGATTTAGTTGAAAGGTGTGCAATTTTCATTTTCAAAAGAAAATTAACACTAGTTATTACGATAGCAGGAAAGTTACATTTAGACTCGGCTTATTGATCATACATTTTTATGTAAAAAAATAAAATAACAATAGTTTATCAACAGTGTCCCAGTCACTTTTAAGAGGTGATTATGTCCTAATTGTTAACGAATACTGGAAGTTTAATTGTATTTTTTAAATTTTCACACTTTTGCATGTTCATATGAGCGACTATTAACCCTTGTGTATTCTGAACATTCTGTATACTCCCCCTGACCACTGGCCAACAAACTTTTCTGATACTCACGTTTATCTTTGCCGTAGAGGAACTTCAAAGGGAATATTTATTGGTAATTATCAATAGCCAAATCAGGAGATATTTATGGTGTGAGATGGTCAGGTTGTGGCCTGATGTTGGAACCTGTACACATGACGCAGTCTGCTCAGCTTTGACTTTCTTATCGTCAATTCAAGTCCAGTTTATTTGTGTCGGGCCAGATCTCAACAACGAGTTATCTGAAGGTGCTTTCCGTGAAGAGGAGGTCTAGACCGTACCTTGTGTTCTACAGAGGCCCCAGAGTCACACACGAGGAAACTCAGTGGTTGAAAAAAATAACCAGCAAAAGAAAGAAACCTCAAAGTTAAAAAAATATATAGATATTGTAGAACTTGTGTATATAATGAATTTAAAGTAAAAGCCTTTCATCTCTAACAAACTGTGTCAATATCTGAACTTTCCCGAAAGCATCTGTCCATTATTGTTCCAGCAAACCTGTTAGTTTCATTATTAAAGATGTTAGTTCTTATAATGATCATCATATAGCGCCTCTATAGCCAAAGAAAGGAAACCCTTTGATGTATTCATATGTTCTTAAGAAAGGCTACATGAGCTCGTTTGAAGTCTTACAGTAATAATGAACTCTAACCTTTGTGTTCTACGCTCACACATCTATATTGGCCGGCCTATACCATCAAGACTGTTTGTCACAGTTTAAAGCCTTTGATCACCTTTAATCCCTTTTGATCTTAACGTGTCAACGTCTAAACGTTAAAATTAGATTGTGTTTAAACTCTAGGAAGTGCTTAGTAAAAAAAGAACCTGAAACTGCAGAAAAAAGGTACTTCCTGTTACCTTTGGTTAATTCTGATCAGATAAACACGTTCACCGACTTTCATACTTCAAGGTGAAAATTATCGCAATGGGGAGGGTCATTTGAAAATTTGGGTAGAGGGGGGGGCATTTGCAACCCCTTTTGCAGGGACCCTTAAAAGAACCCGTGTTTTAAAATCTAGGGGTTGTTTAGAGTAGCCCTTTGAATAAATGGACTGTAAGATTTGTAAATATGTTTTTTTTTGGGTACTTTGAGCTGATAGTCAAATATTTTTTTTATATAAATTGTATGTTTAGAAAAAGCCCCTTTATCTCCATGGAGGCGGGTCCAGTTGGAGGCCACCATGTTGGTCCAGGCGTCTGGAGATGGAAAGCACCTCTATAATACTTCTTATTTCAAACAAGAAGAAACATCATCAGTGCGAAGAGGAAGACTCGGGTAGCGTTCACATATAGAATCCTCCGGCAGCCCAGCCTCAGGCAGTGAGTTTCAGAGCGACCCATCCCCGCCCGGATCTAACCCCTTCTCCGAGAACGTGAGTTGAGAGTGCGCTCTCTCTCCTCCACGGGGGCGATCCCTCCAGGACCGGCAGCCGTCCGTTGATCCATCCAACCAGATGACGTCATTATCGGGCGCTAGTCGAACACAGGAAGTAAGGATGAAATAATGTTTCTGCTCCGCCCGGCTGTTCCTGCACAGATGAATGGAAGACTTTCTCCACCTCGTGTGACATAATCGAAGTACTCAATAATTGAACACAACAGGGCTTCACTCGGACTAACACTCTCGCGCCGGAAAGAACCAGAAACACTCCGCCTCACCTGAGACAAAGACAAAACGGGTGTGTCTCTGTTCAGGGGCCGCATCCTTGGATGACTTGGATTTTCAGGAACTCCTTCTGATGCGGACTTCATTTCCCAGCCAGAGATTAGAGCTACATTAAAGTTTGATAATCATAAGGAGTATTTTATTGTGAGTTTTGACAGTGGACGTAACAAGCTTGGTCGGCATTGTGTTTGTATTCTGAGCTGTTGTAAAGAATGGACCCTCCCTCATACGTTCTACGTTCTACGTTGGCTTTGTTCAGGGACCTAAGGCCTCCTGGCTGGTTCTGAGCTCCCGCTAGCTTTAGCCGCTCTTTTAGTCCTTATCTTCTTATAAATTGGGATCTTTGTGTTTTTCTGGTGAGACGTTTGGAGACGTGGTCGACCATGCTTGGTGGGCGTGTCACCGGCGCCTAACTTCTCCTTCTTCTTCTTCTTCTTCTTGAGACGGATTCTTTCCTATCCAGAGATTGGATGTCAATCAATCAGTGATGACGAAGGAGTCGATTCTTCACACGCACAGAAATGTTAGTTCAGGCTCCGTCTGCTACTCTAACATCTCCACCACTACAACCGCTCTAAGTCCAATGACCTTTATTACAACGATAACTCCTGCTGCACCACCTCCACTCATGGCCGGGTCACAGGTGGAGGTTGGTGGTGGAGCGTTAGAAACAGGATGACCCGGTGGAACCAGCCAGGTGTCAGGTTGTCTCGTCCTCAGGGCTGAAGTTGGACAGTTGGACGTTTGGACACCACAACAGAAATGGTGATACTGTCGCGCTTATTTTGAGTTCTTTTACTCTTTTAATATAAAACCCCCCGAAAAAAAACTCTTTTCTGTTTCTCCTTTATTGTTTGGACCGTGATTCTTTCTTAAGACACTTTTTCACCTGCTGCTTTATGTGTTTTTGTACGTTTTCACGAGGAAACCGATCTTTTTTGTTAGTTTGAGAAAACGGCGGCTCCTTTTAGACTCTTGGAAACACATGTTGAATAATTATACCTGTAAACTGAGAAACGACATTCTGGTTATTATTGAATGTTACTGCAGCTTTTCTGTCAGCTGGTGCCGGAGATAAAGACTATTTCTTTGATCTCACGGCCCACAGGAGGACATAAAAGTCCACTGCTCTAAAGATTAGAATCATATTCCCTCTTTTTTGATTTTGTAAGCAGCATTGGTTCTGATAACCATCACGTACCAGACTACGTTTAGGACTTTACCCTTTAAAGACTGCTTTGTTTACATAGTGCCCCGCATAGTCCCGCCTTCAACGATCGACCCGGTCCCATGATGCACCACCACATGGTTTTCAGTGGAATGTTCACAGAACCGACCGCCATCGTTCTCTCTGACGGGGTCCCGTCGGTCCACCTGACACTGCATGGGTCCAGAGTTCACCCCCCAGGCCAAAGGGCTCGGCTCAGCCTGAAGTTCTGCGTGGCTCAGGTGGAGGTCTGAACCCGAAACCTGCGGGTAACTCTGCACCGCCCACAGCGCCGCTGCACCCGTGTATTATGTATGGAGTGTGTCCTCCCGCCGGAGCAGGCGCTGAAAGCTCAGCCACACGACGGTTCACGTTCATGTTCCGTACCGGAATAAAACCCTATTTATTATATATGCTGTCTCCAGAATCAGAACCAGCATTGAATGACCTTCGGACTCTCTGGACCGGAGCTCGTGTGAGAGGGACGTCGGGTCCTCAGGGCTAAAGAGGGACAGGACCAGCACAGAGTTCTAAAGCCAGCATGTGTGATGGTACGCAGGGTAACCCTTTGACTCCTCCCAGTCAGCCATAACATTGTAACCGCTGACGGGTGAAGAACAGAACTTCTCCACACCGGGGCGGGGGAGGAATGGAACATGAAGACCGTGTCTACCAAACGGGTCTGAGGGAGGATAACCGCTGATCCCGGGACAGAGTGTTGTCTGATCAAGGTTGATCCATGGAGGCCCCACCTCACAGTTTACAAGACTTAAAGGATCTTCTGCTGAGGTCTTGGTGTCAGACACCAGCGCCCCCCTTCAGAGGAGTTCTAGACTCCACGCCTCGCCGTTTTCACGGCCGGCGGAGGAGCAGGGAGTTATAATCTTATGGCTGATGGGTGTAAGTCAGTTAGGCTCAGATTCTCACACAGTTAGTGTGGCACCGGGATTAACGGTGAAGATGAGGAGAAGGAATCTTTGATCTGAAAACTGCTGCAGTCGTCGTTCGGGGGTGAGGTCCTTCCTTCATCCCGTTTCTCTCCTCTTCCTCAGCTGACGGGCGTCCTGGACGACTGCTTCTGTGACGTGGAGAGCATCGACGTCTTCAACAACTTCAAGATCTTCCCCTGCATCAAGAAGCTGACGGAGAAGGACTACTTCAGATACTACAGGGTAAGAGCCGCTCCTCTTCCTCTTCCTCCTCCTGATGGCGTCACACCTGGTGAAGCAGGTGAAGCAGGTGAAGCAGGTGAAGCAGCGGCTCAAACACAAAGGTTTCCAGGAGCTTTTAAATGTAAAAAGTGGTAGAAGTGTAAAAACCATTAAATACAAAAGTCAGGTTCACACGGTGAAACAGTCCAGGTTCACACGGTGAAACAGTCCAGGTTCACACGGTGAGACAGTCCAGGTTCACACGGGGAGACAGTCCAGGTTCACACGGTGAGACAGTCCAGGTTCACACAGTAAAAAAGTCCAGGTTCACACGGTGAGACAGTCCAGGTTCACACGGTGAGACAGTCCAGGTTCACGCGGTGAGACAGTCCAGGTTCACGCGGTGAGACAGTCCAGGTTCACGCGGTGAGACAGTCCAGGTTCACACAGTAAAACAGTCCAGGTTCACACAGTAAAACAGTCCAGGTTCACACAGTAAAACAGTCCAGGTTCACACAGTGAAACAGTCCAGGTTCACACGGTGAGACGGTCCAGGTTCACACGGTGAAACAGTCCAGGTTCACACGGTGAGACGGTCCAGGTTCACACGGTGAAACGGTCCAGGTTCACACGGTGAAACAGTCCAGGTTCACACGGTGAAACAGTCCAGGTTCACACGGTGAAACAGTCCAGGTTCACACGGTGAAACAGTCCAGGTTCACACGGTGAGACAGTCCAGGTTCACGCGGTGAGACAGTCCAGGTTCACACAGTAAAACAGTCCAGGTTCACACAGTAAAACGGTCCAGGTTCACACGGTGAAACGGTCCAGGTTCACACGGTGAGACGGTCCAGGTTCACACGGTGAAACGGTCCAGGTTCACACTGTGAGACGGTCCAGGTTCACACGGTGAAACAGTCCAGGTTCACACAGTGAAACAGTCCAGGTTCACACAGTGAAACAGTCCAGGTTCACACGGTGAGACGGTCCAGGTTCACACGGTGAAACAGTCCAGGTTCACACGGTGAGACGGTCCAGGTTCACACGGTGAAACGGTCCAGGTTCACACGGTGAAACAGTCCAGGTTCACACGGTGAAACAGTCCAGGTTCACACGGTGAAACAGTCCAGGTTCACACGGTGAAACAGTCCAGGTTCACACGGTGAGACAGTCCAGGTTCACACGGTGAGACAGTCCAGGTTCACACAGTAAAAAGTCCAGGTTCACACAGTAAAACAGTCCAGGTTCACACGGTGAAACAGTCCAGGTTCACACGGTGAGACGGTCCAGGTTCACACGGTGAAACAGTCCAGGTTCACACGGTGAGACAGTCCAGGTTCACACGGTGAGACAGTCCAGGTTCACACGGTGAGACAGTCCAGGTTCACGCGGTGAGACAGTCCAGGTTCACACAGTAAAACAGTCCAGGTTCACACAGTAAAACAGTCCAGGTTCACACGGTGAAACGGTCCAGGTTCACACGGTGAGACGGTCCAGGTTCACACGGTGAAACGGTCCAGGTTCACACTGTGAGACGGTCCAGGTTCACGCGGTGAAACAGTCCAGGTTCAATGTGAATGATGTCATGAGTTTGTTCCTGTCTTTGAAGAAAAAGGTTCAGGTCTTCAGGTCTTGTTTTATTGTCCCTGTCCTGCTTTGCAGCAGGTGAAGGATTGGACTCAGAAATGTCTCCTGTCTTCCCTCCGCAGGTGAACCTGAAGCGTCCTTGTCCCTTCTGGCCCGACGAGGGACACTGTGCCATCAAAGACTGCCATGTGGAGCCCTGTCCAGAGGTCAGAGACGTCTCAGAACATCTCCCTCAGAAGACACACTGTTCATAAATGTTACAGCAGCTGATTGGTCTTTTCTGCCGTCCGTCTCCACAGAGTAAAATCCCACTGGGCATCAAGTCTGGAAACTACAACAAGGTGAGCGTCCCCCCTCAGAGGGACACGTTTGGTTTCACCCTTAGAGGACGCCACAGCTCACGCAGGAAGGTCGTCCACTCAGACCCCTTTTCCACCAAAAAGAACCTGGTGATAGTTTGGTGCTGGTGCTAATGCCAGTGCTTAGTTGGTTCAACTCTTGCACCTCTTAAGAACCTGTTTGCTATTCCATTGGAGGAGGAGCCAAGTCAGAGTAGCACCATTACATCACCGTATGACGTCATCGGTTCTTGGCTATAGACCAGCAAGGAGTTGGTGCTTGTTTGGCACCAGTTCTAAGAGCCAGGAGCCGGTTCTCAGTCAGGCTCTGACTGAGAACCGAGCCCCTGAACTAGCCCTTGTGGAAAGGGGTAACGATAAACCGGGCCAGGTTCACACGGTGGAACAGTCCAGGTTCACACAGAGAAACAGTGCAGGTTCACACAGAGACAGTCCAGGTTCACACAGTGAAACAGTCCAGGTTCACACAGTGAAACAGTCCAGGTTCACACAGAGAAACAGTCCAGGTTCACACAGAGAAACAGTCCAGGTTCACACAGAGAAACAGTCCAGGTTCACACAGAGAAACAGTCCAGGTTCACACAGTATTTAAGTACATTCATCTGATAATACTTGTACTTGTATACTCTGTTTGGGATGCAGGTATTTTGTTGAGTATTCAGTGTACTAAAAGTACTCTTCCTCAAGTTAAAGGTCTTGATTCTTCTTACAGCACTGCCCTCCGGCCTTGATGCTAAGCTAGGCTAACATCTGCTATCTGTGGCGTCGGATTGAGCCGTGATAAAATGTGCCGGTACCACACAGAACGTATCATCGGCGCCGTCACACTCCTCTCTCTGTCTCCAGTACTCCCTGGCGGCCAACACCGCGGCGGACAGGACGGATTGCCAACAGGCCGAAGATCTGGGCGCCATCAACAGCACCCTGAGGTGACGGCGCGTCTCTTTGCTCTGCAGACGCTCTGGGCCGCTGGTGGAACATTAACCCGCGGCTGACCTTCACAGCTGCCAGAGGAAATATCCAAACGGATCGGGCCGCGCTCACACGCCTGACTTTAGAACCTGTTTGACCTCAGATGACATCACGGCGAACAAACAGGACGCCAAAGCGTTTCTGATTGATCCGTCGTGTCCTCCTCATCTACCTCAGTCCTTCATCAGACAGAACCCTGATTCTGATTGAGATCATTCCCCAGAAGTTCTGTTTGTGTTTAACGCTAAGAAGAAAATCTCTGTAGCCTTTTTATCATTTAACGTCTCAGATGTTAAATGAAAAGGTGTTTAGTTTCCTGTTTGTCACGCGTGTTTTTAAGTGTAAACAAAATCAGCCTTAATTACAATCACCTCCTAAATGATGTTTCTAGAGAAACTCTTTGATCTCTTTGATAGAAGTTCTCTTTGATCTCGTGAAGATTCTCTTACTTCCTGTTTCAGCTACCAGACTAAAAGGGCGTTTGCTGACTGGGCGAGACACGATGACGCTCAGGACCACTTCTGTGAGCTGGATGGTGAGCATTCACCCGGTCCATGTCCACAACCACACAGATCCAGAACCACCAGAACCTCACCTGAGTGTCCAATACAGTCGAGATTCAAACCCGAACTGTCGAGGTTGTGACGTCACAGTGGAGATCAGGGAGAGTGTTGGTGCCGCCCTGATGACCCCTGATGACCCCTGATGACCTCTGATGACCCCTGATGACCTCTGATGACCTCTCCTCCACGCCAAAACACAGTCATTTATAGAACATTTGTGATATATTTATCTTTAGAGCCCGTTTCAAACAGCTCAGTGGAGGGGTTGTGTTCTCTGGTTCTCTCACACATACACGCACACACACACAGTTAGACAC
>JBBDHG010000230.1:207500-212500 GCA_037951165.1 Lophius americanus | reverse complement strand
AGGTTTGAGTCAGAAGGTTTGAGTCAGAAGGTTTGAGTCAGAAGGTTTGAGTCAGAAGGTTTGGGTCCGAACGTTTGGGTCAGAAGGTTTGAGTCAGAAGGTTTGAGTCAGAAGGTTTGAGTCAGAAGGTTTGACTGTGAAGGTTTGAGTCAGAAGGTTTGACTGTGAAGGTTTGAGTCAGAAGGTTTGGGTCCGAACGTTTGGGTCAGAAGGTTTGAGTCAGAAGGTTTGACTGAGAAGGTTTGACTGTGAAGGTTTGACTGTGAAGGTTTGACTCTGGAGGTTTGACTCTGACGGTTTGACTCTGAAGGTTTGACTCTGGAGGTTTGTAGATCAGTATGTTGATAAATCATCCTGTCAGTACTTGTAGAAACTAAAGAGGAGTATGATGTCTGAGACTTGTTTGTGACGAAGGAAGCAGGAGGAAGAACGTCTTTCTTTGATCTACCTGTGTATATTTAAGAGAGGCTGGAGCCCCAGCAGAACTTTTACAGGTCCGGTTCCGGGTCCAGACTGACGGTTCCTCTTTGTCCCTGCAGAGCTTTCCCCATGCACTTTGATGAGAAGTCCATGTTTGCTGGACACAAACTGGAAGCCAAAACGTTAAAGGTGAGCCGCCATGTTTGACTGTGACTCCGCCCCCACCTTCTCCCGTCTTCTATGGAGCTCTGCTGACTCCCGTCTCTTTCAGGAGGAGTTCCGTCTCCATTTCAAAAACATCTCCAGGATCATGGACTGTGTCGGCTGCAGCAAATGTCGCCTGTGGGGGACACTGCAGGTGAGGGTCTGGTCGCTCTTACTGTCTCCTGTCTTACTGTCTCCTGTCTTACTGTCTCCTGTCTTACTGTCTCCTGTCTGACTGTCTCCTGTCTTACTGCCTCCTGTCTTACTGTCTCCTGTACTGTCTCCTGTCTTACTGTCTCCTGTCTTACTGTCTCCTGTCTTACTGCCTCCTGTCTTTCTGTCTCCTGTCTGACTGTCTCCTGTCTGACTGTCTCCTGTCTGACTGCCTCCTGTCTTACTGCCTCCTGTCTTACTGCCTCCTGTCTTACTGTCTCCTGTTTTCCTGTCTTACTGTCTCCTGTCTTACTGTCTCCTGTTTTCCTGTCTTACTGTCTCCTGTCTTACTGTCTCCTGTCTTACTGTCTCCTGTTTTCCTGTCTTACTGTCTCCTGTCTTACTGTCTCCTGTCTTACTGCCGCCTGTCTTACTGTCTTTCTGTCTCCTGTCTCCTGTCTTTCTGTCTCCTGTCTTACTGTCTTTCTGTCTCCTGTCTTACTTTCTTACTGTCTCCTGTCTGACTGTCTTACTGTCTCCTGTCTGACTGTCTCCTGTCTTACTGTCTCCTGTCTTCCTGTCTTCCAGACTCAGGGTCTGGGTACAGCTCTGAAGATCCTCTTCTCAGAGAAGGAGATCCAGAACCTTCCGGAGCACAGCCCGTCCAAAGGTTTCCAGCTGACCCGCCAGGAGATCGTGTCCCTCCTGAACGGCTTCAGCAGGTCCGTCAGACGGTCGATGAGACCACACTCAAAACGTCTGTCCTCCAAACATGAGGACGGTCCAAAACAAAACAACTAACAGTTTGTTTTTTACAACCGTTTAATTTTTACAACCGTTTAATTTTCTTTTTAGCGAGACTGAAAACAAGAGTTAGTCTGAAACGGCAGATAGCGGTGACTCACCTGTCCTCCTGTCATCCGTCTCTCAGGTTGTCCACCAGCATACAGCAGCTCCACAGCTTCCGCCTGCTGCTGGAGGACAGCAGGTAACAGCAGGCCACGCCTCTTCTGGCCAGTAGGCGGCGCCAACCCGCAGAGAACTGCAATACTCTCATCGTGAAGGAGGGTCTCCATCAGGATCAGCTGTGACCTCTCTCACTCCCCCCCCCCGTCTGTGAACTCTCTCTTCTTCTCCTCCGATGACGACCTCTGACCCCTGACCTCCTCACACACCCGAAGCTAAGAAACGTGTGGACGGAGAAGATGTCACCGACCAAACAGACAGACTCTGGACGCCTTGACTAAACTGTATGACAGGGAGGAGTCTCTCTCTCTCTCTCTCTCTCTCTCTCTCTCTCTGTCTCTGACCCCGCCCCCTGCTGACATCACATCCTGTTCATCGAGGACACCCAGAAAGAACTCAGTCAAGATTCTGCTGCCTCTTTGTTTTCTCGTCTAGGCCTGAGGATCTGGACCAATCGCTTGTGTTTATCACATCAGGCCTCGTGTGTGTGTGTGTGTGTGTGTGTGTGTGTGTGTGTGTGTGTAACTGTGTGTGTGTGTGTGTGTGTGTGTCTGACTCTAACACTAGTTTTGCCGCCTGTCCGTCTCGCTGCTGCTGTATTCGTGTTTTTGCTGCCTACTTTTCTCCGGCGCCGTTGGAGCTTCAGCCGTTTTGTCTTAAGGCACAACTTGATGGAGAAGAGATTTATTTAAAAGGAGCGACTTGAGATGAACGACGCCTCAGTGTTTTATTTCACGTGTTGAAAAGTGTTTCCTGCCGCTGATGGCGAAGCTTTCTCCTTATTCACCATGAAGTCAACAGATGCCGCACACACATGGGTTCATCGGTTCCCCTGAGGTTCTAGAACACTGTCGGCAGTCTGTTTGTAAACGTCAGCGTGAAAAGCGTCACAATAAAATTCACCGGCGCTCTTTTGCTCCGTCGGGTTCATATTAAAGGTGCAGTCTGTAAAATTTAAAGGTATCTCTTTGAAAAAAATTCAATATAATATTCATAATTAAGTCTTTGTTGGAGTAATCAGCTGAAACCCAGAATCCCATTGTCTGACTGTAAGAGTGGTAATGCTAACATGCTAACAATATACAGTCATTCCTGCCACTCATGCTAGGATTAGATATTAGCTATATTCTACAAATGTGAGCCAATCAGGATTTCTTGGGTTCCTGGGAAAAACGTGCATTTAGCGTAACTTAAACCCGACTGTTTCTATGTTTCTTGGCTAAGGCTGTTAGCATCATGCTAATGTCATAGGTGCCACCAGAACAACTGAAAGTCAAACTAATTAGCATGTTTTATCTGGTTTGTCTGTTTTTCTTTACCACAAAAATGAACCCGGACAAAAGTTGAAATGATCCAGGCGACAACGCATGTCAGTTCTGATGGCAACTGTTTTATTGATTTGTCGACACGTCACAAACAACAACTCGACCACAAAATAGACGATCTGAGTGAGGCCCTGCAGCCGTACAAAGAACTCTGTTAGAAATATAGACTTTGAATCTTTGCGCCGTTACTCACCAAACAAACCAAATACATGAGATGCTGTCAGTTTTCTCTCTGACGGCTTTGGAAGTTTTACCTTTAAAAACAACCCAAAAACAGTCAAGAATCTCCAAATCTGAAGTAAATATAATATTTACTCAAAAACAACAACATTCAATTTTCAATAGCGGGCCTCAGGAACGTGTTTATATTTACAGGATTCTGACTTTTAATCAACAAATAGTTCACAGGAACCCGCCTCAGCGTTGGATGCAAGTCACGTAAACATGCTAAAGTTTTGTCTTAAAAACGAGACTTCCTGAAGAACTGGATGATGAAGTTCAATCTGGAAGATGTCAGAGCTGTCAATCAATCAAGCAGACTTAATTTATGAAGCAGGTTTCCTACAGGAAGTAACACAAAGTCTTAAAAAAACATTTTTAAGTAACACAAAAAAAACTATTTCCCTTTAGCCCCGCCCCCCAGCACAGTCCACTCAAACGGCAAAAACAACATGTTGACGCGATAAAAACAACTGAACTGAGAAAACAGAGGATGTACTAAAAACAAAACTTTTAAAAATAAAGACTACTATAAAAACTGATTAAACTATAAGAACAGAAAATAATAATAGTCATAACTATTTCCCCTAAAGACCCGCCCCCCCATTCAAAACACCTACATGGTGAAACTATAAAAACAACTGAACTGAGAAAAACATTGGAGGAAGTAAAAACAAACTCTTTAAAACCACTTCTACAAAAACAAAATAGTTATAACTTATAAAAACGTAGATGACTAACGGACCAAACAAATACATAAATAAATAAACTAGACCCGCGCTGACATCAACGCTCTGCCCCCATAGTGACTCAACCCGACTGTTTCTATGATGTCATCAGTCTGTTCTAGGATCAGATCCCATAATGACTCAACCCGACTGTTTCTATGATGTCATCAGTCTGTTCTAGGATCAGATCCCATAGTGACTCAACCTGACTGTTTCTATGATGTCATCAGTCTGTTCTGGGATCAGATCCCATAGTGACTCAACCTAACTGTTTCTATGATGTCATCAGTCTGTTCTAGGATCAGATCCCATAGTGACTCAACCTAACTGTTTCTATGATGTCATCAGTCTGTTCTAGGATCAGATCCCACAGTGACTCAACCTGACTGTTTCTATGATGTCATCAGTCTGTTCTAGGATCAGATCCCATAGTGACTCAACCTAACTGTTTCTATGATGTCATCAGTCTGTTCTAGGGTCAGATCCCACAGTGACTCAACCCGACTGTTTCTATGACGTCATCAGTCTGTTCTAGGATCAGATCCCACGGTACAGAAGTGATCGTGAACACATCTTAACGTCTCGATGGAAACCACGTGCTGCCTGCAGAATGTGTAGGGTCATATTTTGTTCAGCAGGTGGAGCTGTTTCTTCAGGAAAACACGGTTTTTCAGGCGTAACTATTATTATTTTATTTGAGGGGTTTTAACCAGGGGGGATTGTTTGTACAACGCAGGGCACTGGGGGGTTTTCAGGGAGTAGACCCGACAGCATAGTCGAAATGAAACTTAGCGTCGAATCGGCGGTAATATTGGTCACAAACATACGGTAACGTGGGCCAGAACCAGTACCGTGACGAAGGTTCTGCTGACTCGGACCTCTGTTACACCAGTGATAAGAAGAAACGTGACTGTACAGTGAAGAGAGGAATTATGGGTAGTGGTGGAGCTCTCCGGCGGTGGAGGTCAGGTGCTGCTCGTCGCCG
>JBBDHG010000230.1:165000-202500 GCA_037951165.1 Lophius americanus | reverse complement strand
ATATACCCCACCCACTGACAGGTAACCATAATAACCAGGTAATATACCCACCCACTGACAGGTAACCATAGTAACCAGGTAATATACCCACCCACTGACAGGTAACAATAGTAACCAGGTAATATACCCACCCACTGACAGGTAACCATAGTAACCAGGTAATATACCCACCCACTGACAGGTAACCATAGTAACCAGGTAATATACCCCACCCACTGACAGGTAACCATAGTAACCAGGTAATATACCCACCCACTGACAGGTAACCATAGTAACCAGGTAATATACCCCACCCACTGACAGGTAACCATAGTAACCAGGTAATATACCCACCCACTGACAGGTAACCATAGTAACCAGGTAATATACCCCACCCACTGACAGGTAACCATAGTAACCAGGTAATATACCCACCCACTGACAGGTAACCATAGTAACCAGGTAATATACCCACCCACTGACAGGTGGCTGACATCCCCTGTCAGTGGATGATGTTGTGGCTGATCTGATTATGGTCTGTGTATAAAGAAGCGGTCAGAGGGATATTTAACTTTTCTTCTACTTTGACTTTGTGTTTGTGAAGGTACTTTAACATAAATAAAGTTTTTGTTGCATCATGTGACCCTGGCATGAAACAGGCGTAACAACCGTCACATCAGCAGATTCGACGTGGAGCGTCTGAAGACTAACCCAGATGTTCATCAGTCATGGACGCGTGAGTTTCTGTAGGTGGAGGAGGTGGAGGAGGTGGAGGAGGTCCTGGCTGAACCTCCAGGACTGGAGCCTCCTCGGCAGCAGCAGATAAACCCGTTAGAGGCGGCGGGTGAGCGGCGCTCTCATGGCGCCGGTTTCCTTCTTGTGTGGATCCGACAGCTGTTGAACTCACTGACCTCCTCCAGCACCAAGAACCTGAGACCAACATACAGGAGAAGTTCTGTTCCCAGAGGAGGACCGCCGCGGAGGAGCCCGTCAGTGTGCAGCACCGGCGCCAGGAGGTGGAAGTATCCGATTACTTCCTCCAGCGCGGCGGAAGAGGAAGTAATCGGATACTTTACTACACTTAAAAATACTCTCTGGAGAAAAATAATCCAGTCCTGATGTTTCTGTGAATGTTCTGGTTCTGTCTGCTCAGCAGAACTCTTCATGGAACCCATCCCAGACTGACGGGCTTCAATCACCATCTAGAATTTCTGTTGATTTTGGCCTAATGTGCTACTGGTGAGACCTGGGAGACAACTTCCTGCTTGAATCAGGTTCTGGGCGGGTCCAGTCCAGCCTACAACCAACTTTTCTAACCATTTTGGTAGTGTTATGGATTTAGACTCTGAGGGGGCGGAGCCTGTTTCACACAGATCCAGTTGTTCTAGAGAACCTGATTACTTCCATACGTAAAATTATAATTTAAAACTTTTGTTTTTGTTTCACTTTGTTTCATTATTTTGTGTTGAATAAAGTTTGAAGGAAAACGTGGAGCTGGATCAGACTGAAAGAAAAGGTGAAATAAAGGTTGTAGTTTCCCTTCAAGGCCACGAGGCGGCGCCAGAAGCCCACAATGCATCAGGGTCAAGTTCATGAATGTGAAGTATTTCATGGACCAAAGTAAAATCAGAGAAACAAATAAAAGCTTCATTAATCTACCTGAAGGTGTCGTTTTCCCTCTATTAACACATGATAATAATTAATATTCATTATTAATATTTTAAAGTAGTTTCAGGAAGGAGAGTTTTTCACAATAAATGTTAAAATCTATCAGTTCATTGGTGAAAATATCTTTACAGTATTAAAGATATCAAGATAATTTGAAAGAAATGTTTAAAAACAAAAGAAAAGGAACTTTATTTTTATTTATTTTTTTTAGAATATAAATTATCTTTGAGATAATTCATCATAAAATTTTTTTCCCTCATCTCTGTATTTTTTAATTCCATGACTTCGATCAAAATTCTAACTTTTCTCATTACAACACAAACATAAAGAATGCCACTAAAACTCGTTGTTTTATGTGAAATTGTTACGAAATTGTTCGTTAAATGTTATTAAATCTTTAGAATTGTTACGTTTGTTGATTGAAACATTCATTGAGAATGAATTTGAACATTTTCTAACAAAAACCGAAAGCTGAGAATTTGGTTTCTTCTGCGATAAACTGTTTTGTTTCTTCAAACTCTTAGTTTTGATGGTTCTTGTAGTGTAAAAATTATATGTTTTACAGAGATTTTACAGATAATTGTTTTATTGAAGTCAAACAACAAAATGTCCGGTTTGACTTGTGTACCAAAATAAAAGACACTTAAATACTTTTCGCATTTTCGCCAAACAAAAAAGCTTCAAAACGTTTATAAAACGGAATAACGCTTCTTGTGTTTGTGTCCAAAACCTGGCGGTACCAGTTCTTACTCAATAAAGTAACAGTAACCCTATTTCTTCTCATTCTTATTTAGTGATAATTTTATTTTGAAAACGTAAACAGGAAGTCAAGCAGTCTTTTAAATACCCCCGCCGCTCCTCTCCTTCACTTCTCTTCAGAGATCCGCCGAACCGGCTGACATCCCGCCTCCTCCGCGCTGGTCTGGAAGAACCTCAGAGAGAAGATGAGTCCCGCG
Source organism: Lophius americanus (assembly GCA_037951165.1). Classification (NCBI taxonomy): domain Eukaryota; kingdom Metazoa; phylum Chordata; class Actinopteri; order Lophiiformes; family Lophiidae; genus Lophius; species Lophius americanus. Next base: position 199,897 of record JBBDHG010000230.1, on the reverse strand, counting down.
TCCCGGAACCGGTTGTGGTTCTGGTTGTGGTTCTGGATGAGCCTGGGTATCTGGACCCGGGCTCTGGAGCTGGAGGAGCTGTTCGAGTTCGGAGCGGAAGCCGGAGACCAGCAGCTGCAGCCCGGCCCGGACTCCACCGCCGAGCTGCCCCTCAACGGAACCGTGTTCTTCTTCACGGAAACCTTCGAGAAAGTTTATGTGAGTTTAAAATGAAGTTTATTCTTTTAGATCGTCATGTTCATTCATCAAAGTTTAATAAATTAACATGTTTAGTTATATTTTATGAATAATCCGCGTCGAGATAAAAGAATTCCAACCTGCTGGAAAAAAAGCGAAAATCACTAAATATTAAATCCAGATGAAGCTGAAACCACCGCCGAATGTTTGTGGTTCTAACACGTGTTCAGGAAACAGAAAAACTCACTGATTGTTGTAGAAATAAACAACATATCGAATAAAAGTAAAAGCGACTGAAATCTAAATGAGATTCGCCATGAGGGTGTGTCTGCCATTAACCTCAGTTCAGACCTTAAACAGTTCCAGAAAATAATTCAAAATATATTTTGGTGCTTCCTGACCTGAAACGGAGGAATTCTGATTTAAAGGATTAAGATGTTTACTTACATTTCTTAAATAATAATAATAATGAAAATGATTTGATGACTTATAATCTACCTCAATTTATACTTTTTCGGTAGAATCTTTAAATTTGAACATTTACACATTATCTCAAACATAACTTAACGTTTAATAAGATATTTGTCTGAAATAATCAACTTTTGTGGAAAAAAACTTGAGCTCAAATTGAGCTTTTTTCAAATGGAGTTTGGTATGAAAATCTTAAGTCTTGTTTAAATATATTTATTTTAAAACGTTCTAATAAAAAACATTTGTCTGTTATTTTCATCTTTATTTTCTCCAATAAATGGTTGTTGATGCAGGTTTGAACCATCAGTCTGTTAGGTTGTCCATCAAAATCAAATCTTCAGAATAATTTAAGGTTCCTCGTTCCTTCTATGTGGTCCGTTTCTGGTTTGAAGAGGTTCTGATGTCCTCCAGGACTTTCACTCACACGTGGGTCATTTCAACATCCATCCACCAAAGGTCCTAGTTCTGGGCCGGTTCTGAAACAAGGTTGGAGTTGGATCATCAAGTGGACCTTGCACCTTCCATCAAGGCCCTTCGTTACGTCACAGAACCACTAGAACCACTAGAACCACGCCAGTACCTCAGAGAGGCACTAGAGCCATCGTTACATCTCAGACTCGGTACCGAGTCTGTGATGTCAAGTGTTCCACGTTCTGCTGGGGATGGGCCCGTGTGATGGGGGGGGGGCCCGTGTGATGGGGGGGGTCCGTGTGATGGGGGGGTCCGTGTAGTCCCCTTCTCTGCTGGCATCCATGAACTCTTGATCTTGAGGGTTGGGATCTCCTGGATCTTTGAGTTGAGCACCAGCGGCTTTTAAATCTTCTGGTTGTGGGTCGGTACCTACCGGGTCGTCAGAGCGTCGCACCTACGTCATAAGTCTGGGGGCGGGGGACTTGAACAACAAAAAGAGGCGGGGACAGAAGAATGAGGAGGCGGGGACATGGAGACAGCTTAAGGGGGTTGGGGGGCCGTAGAGGTTTCGGACTCTCTTAATGTTCTTTTAGTGGTCTCTAGATCCACGTCTTTACATGCAGGAACACGGAGTTACTTTTAAACAGTCTGCTGCAGCGTTTGTTGTATTTTTGTGTGTCCAAGGATCAGAACCCAAGAACTGACGTGCAAAGAAACTACCTCCAGTTTTCAGGACCCCTCAGGACCCCAGAGGACACGCCCCCGGTGTCGAGTAGAGCCAAGTAGCCGAGTCTGGACCCCTGGACGTGTGACAGAGTGGTGTTGGGGGCTCCTGGTGCTGGACTCCCAGGTGGAGGTGTTGGAACAGAGGCTGGAATGCGGGTCAATTAGCGCGCGGATAAGCCTTTCATCAGCACGCACACACATTCCTCGGGTCATGTGACGGCTAATCCACATTTATCTGCCGCCAGAGTCAAACGCTGGCGTTTACGTTTGATTCTCCCTTCAGACGTCTGAGGAGAAAAGAACCAACCCTTCAAAGACATCAGCTTTACCAAACAGGCCACACGGACCACTGCCTGGGGGCCCCAGACCCCCGGAGGGTCCGGGTCTTTGTTAGATGGAGGCGCGGCCCGAACCATTAACCTCCTGCTCCGAGTCGGACTTTAGGTTGTTTAGCTCCGTGTTCAGTTGTGTTTAATGAAGGCACAGAGAAGCTGGAGGTGGGGGGGCCGCTGGGAGGGGAGGGCAGGGGGGCCGGTGCGGGACAATACGGAGTCAACAAGAGAGATTAGCCCAGCGGCCCCCCAGAGGGGGTCACGGACCGGGCCTTGGAGACGTTGTTTTAGTTTTCTGAAGGAGATCCAAACAGACAGAAACGTGTTTTTCCTGGAAGAAATGTTGATGTTTGGTTTTTGTTTCTTTGTTTAGTCCAGAGTTCCTTTTCAGTTTCCACAACATTCAGTCACGTGACGTCGGTTTACGTCGGTTTACGTCGGTTTACGTCGGTTTACGTCGACTGACGTCGACTGACGTCGACTGACGCCCGCAGCCTTCAGTCACAGAGAAACCTTCAGTCTTTTCTAAGGGTTCAGGTTGTTACGGGTTCACGGCAGGTTTGACAAGGTCTTTGAAAAAAACTCTAGGCCTTGAAAAGTTCAAAATACTCACTTTATAACGGCCGTAAGCATTTCTTACATCCGTCAACCTGCAACAACTCTTTCAGTCTGGCCCCCCCCCCCCCCCCCCCCCCCCTTAAGACCACCTCCAGACCTCAGCGATCCCTCAGACTCAACAGGAAGTGGACGGGGCCTGGCGAAGGCCTCGCTCCAAACTTGTCTAATTGTGAGCAGACGTTTAATCACGTCTGTTGCTGGAGGAGGATTTGGTTGAACGGCGGGGTAAACAGGAAGTGGAGGTCTGCCTTGTGTCCGGTTGGTCTTTACCCCAGCATTGATTGATTGGTTGGTTGAATTCCATCAGCAGCTGGATTCAAGATTCAGGAATCTGTTTGGGACAATTATGGCATTAGAATCACCAAAGTAAGTTTTTACTACTTTGACCAGCCGGAACGTCTGAAGTAGAAAGTTTTGGACCCGGTTTATCACAGGTGGAGCCTTGGTAACACCTGCCCCACCCGTTTGGTTCCTGGCGTGGAAGAAGGTGGATCTGAACTCCTTGACCTCCCAGCAGAGAACCAGAACCACACAGATTGTGTAACAGCGCCGTGATGAAGGTCGTCTCCGTATTTAAAAGACATTTAGTGGTTGTTTCCCTTCTTTAACCGCCACCAGCTGATTTCTAGACGCCGGGTCGTGACCCCCCCCCCCCACACACACACACACACACACACACACACACACACACACACGGTCTTCTGAGCGCCACACCCCCTTAGGCAAACTGGGGTCCTCTCTCATTTACACCGAAGCGTCTTCTGACTCTGTTACTACGTTGACGTCTCGGAGGCGGAACCACCCGGACCTCCCTGGAGGCTATTAAAGGTTCTCCAGGCCCACCTTGAAGGGAAAGACCTTGTCCTTCTTCAGACAACAAGATTCTGTCATCATGGATGTTCTCAGCTGTCGACGCTCCACGTTGGTGTCTTTGCAGTTTTGTCCAACAGTGTGAGCCTCTAATTGGTCGGTGTCCATCAAACACTGACCCCCCCCCCTCTTAAGAGCCTCCAACTAGCCCCCCTGTTTGTTCCTCGGTAATGATCAGTTCCACAGCGTCGCGTTCCCTCCAGCTGTAAAATAAAACCTCCTGGCCCGACTCCCGCTGCCGCTGCCCCGGCAGGAAGCGACGCGTCCTCACATCTGGAACGTATGGACGCGGTACGTCTGTCCTCCCAAACCAGATGTCAGGACTCAGCGCGTTTCCTCCCTCCGTGGTTCTCACACTGATAATGATGATCTCAGGGGTCCGACATGTGTGACGTCACTGCTGCAGGTCCACCAGCAGAACATGTATTATTAGAGGTCCAAACAGGTCATTAGTGCTGACAGGACCCAAAACCAGCAGAAGAGACCCTTTGACATTTACTGGTCTGTAGAAATGTACCCTTCGGTTAGCGCTGAGGTCCATCTCGCTCACGTCAAAGGGGCCGTCAGGGTCCTTGAGGGGCTTCCACTCGGAGCAATAAAGACCCCGCCTACGTGAGTTCTTCATGCATACAGATCTGTAAAGAACGTTAAACGCGGTAGTACACACAGCAGGCCGGGGGTCGGCGCCGTAAATATTCCTGCTCACAGATACTGGATTAAAGGCTGTGACGGTGGTCCGACGGTCCAGGAGGAGTTGAGGCCCAAACCCAGCAGCGACCCAAAAGATTTATGACTTCCGAAACGAATGCAGAGCAGCAGTTGTGTTTTCTTTTGTCTTTTTGAAGGATGGCCGAAAGAAATGGTGGAGAGAATCATTGGTTCTCCTCTTCCTCTCCTCCTCCTCCTCCTCCTCCTCCTTTCAGAACTATCCACTACCGAGAATCAAGTCCATCATGTTCGGTTTCTGGAGTTTGTCCTCCGAGTTCTGAAGCCTTTAGCTAAAAATGTACTTTTAGGGTTTGATTTGCTTCATGTTGTGAGTAGAGGGTTCATCTGGGATGGTTCTGGTGGTTCGGGTTCATGTACTGCAGAACTTCCTTTGATAGTTTTGGATTATTAGTCTGAAAGTCTAACTTTTTTTTTCAGAACTGTAACAAGGACAACTTACCAAACTAGACATTTGCGATCATGTGACTAATTCAATGTCAGCCGATACACAAAGTTCCGGCATCAGAACCGGTATCGGAGCACCTGGATCTACGCCATCAGTCAGGGGGAAGCACCAGTCCTTAAATATCTGTGTTTGGGCCAGCCGGTGGGTAAAGTTTGCCGGTCGTCTCCTGGTCCCACCTGAATGAGGTTTGATGGAAAAGCTTTTAAGTCGGGGCTCGTCCCACCCGGATCTCCTCTGAAGTGCGATCCCCCCCCCCGTCACCCCGATGCTGCTGTCACTCATCCCTGGTGGGACGCCTCTGTGGTCCAGAGCTCCTCTGAAGACGCGTCTCTGTTGGGTTCTGGGTTTCTGTCTTTACAGAAGCCGTCGAGCGGCTCGGCTCTGATTTTATCTCCTCGACCTCCGATAATTGTCTTTCATGTCTTCAGCGCCGAGACCCTGAGCTTTGAACTCTTGTAAAGATATATGGCCCACCTGTATCTCCCCCCTGCCCCGGTGGACTCCTTTCCTCCTTTTCAGGGTCGGACCCTTTTCTTTTTCTTTTTTTTCACTACAGGTTTCTGTTCTGGCTTCAACTCTCTGTTACTCAATAAGCCCCGCCCCCTTCAGTAAACGCCTTCTGTCAACACGGACACCTCTGGTGTGGCTTCAAACAAGGAGACTCTTTTCAGAACCGGCATCCATGTATGAGGCGCTTTGACTGCTCAGAACCACAACTGTCAACACTTAGATGGATCTCCTGACCAGCAGCAAAAAGACGGCTTAGAGCGACTCGCGGTTGTTAGCAGGGAGCTAACTAAAGACAAAACAAGCAAACATTTCATTATCAAACTCTGTGTCGTCTTAATTTATGGAGCCATAATATAGGAATTCATGCATTAGTGCATAAAACGTTGTTCAGTGTTGTCTCAGAGCTAGGACGCTACATTAGCTGACACAACACTGGTGGCTTTTCACAGGCTAGCATGTTAGCCGCGGTTGGAGTCATTCTTATCAGTGTCTTTTTGAGACATTGTCCTTCAAAATTAGCTCTGTCACAATATCAGAAGATAAGGCTAGCATGTTAACACTAGTTGTTTTTAACTGGCCAAAATGTTAGCATGGGCTCCGCAACAGCTTAGCATGATAGAATTAGTCCCGCCCAACAGCTTAGCATGGTAGCAGTATAGTTTGAATTGTAGCATTAGAGTTAGTATTAGTTGTTTCCAACAGCCTAGCATTTCGGCATTAGATGTTTATTAGCTCTTTTGAACAGGCTAGCACGTTAGCTGTAGCTGTTTGTTTCGTTCAGCTGATTTTAACTGACATCTTGAGACTTTCAGTTTCCAAAAGTTTCACCAGGTCAGTGTCTTCAGATGTTTCCAGCAGACTAGATGTTAGCATTAGTTCTGCTCAGTGCGCTAGCATGTTAGCATTCATTTGAGCCACTTTGGTCATTTGTCATCACTATCATTACGTCCAAATGAAATCCAGTAAGGGGCCCCCGAACCACGACCTGGACAGATCCATCGTGTCAGGACCATCGCTCACACTGATGATGTCACTGCGCCGCCGTGGATTTAGTCCGAGAGAAGAACCCAGAAGTCCCGGAAGTCTTCTGCCTGAATGTAAATGTTTGTGTTTTCTCTGGAATTTAGAAAACGTACAAATGTTCTGAAAGAAAGTGTTTATTTATTTGGGCTAAAGACACCCGTCGCCTCTTACGTCGTGTTCCCGCCGATGAAGATGAAGAGGAGGTTTTAGTCGTGTGGAGGGACGTCTCTGTGGAACCGCTGCTTCCTCCGTCTAAACGAGGACTGTAACGGTCCAAGGTCTCGTCTTTGAGTTCAACTCAAGGCGTCAGGAATAAAGTCACGACCAGATGGAAGCGCAGAAGACCAGAAGACCAGAAGACCAGAAGACCAGAAGACCAGAAGACCAGAAGAGCAGAAGAGCAGAAGAGCAGAAGAGCAGAAGAGCAGAAGAGCAGAAGAGCAGAGCTGAACGTTGGTCTCCAACGTTTCACTCCTTCTGTTCATGATGCAGATTCCTTATACCTTCAGGAGCAACGACCAAAACCTCCTGACAGCCGGAGGTCCGTCTCTGACCTCACTGTGGAGGATTCATGGCCCATCTTCTCTCCAGAACCGCTTTAGCGCAGAAACACTGGAGGTTCAGTCAGGAGGAACGGATCTTCTCAGGTCCACCACGGCATCTCAGAGGGGTTCAGGTCCACCACGGCATCTCGGAGGGGTTCAGGTCCACCTCAGCATCTCAGAGGGGTTCAGGTCCACCACGGCATCTCAGAGGGGTTCAGGTCCACCACGGCATCTCAGAGGGGTTCAGGTCCACCACGGCATCTCAAAGGGGTTCAGGTCCACCTCAGCACCTCAGGGGGGATCAGGTCCAGACTTTGACTAGGAGACAGACAGAGGTGGACCTCCTCTTTCGCTGGGGGTCATAGTCTCACTGCATTACCTCAGAAACTGAGGAACAGAGAAGATTCTCCCAGAAGCTCTGAGGATCATCAAGGTGCGTTGTGGGTAAATCCCACCCAGTGTCTCTGGGAAAGTGTAGCCATGACCTCTGACCTTTACTGAGGTTAGGCAGACATGCGGGTCCCATGATGTTCTTCTGGATCTTCTGTGACTCCCTGAATGAACCTTCTCTGTGTTCTTGGAGGAATTCTAGAACGTGTTCCACTTCTGTGAAGGTTCTCTGTTGTTCCAGGTCTTCTCACTGTGGATCTGTGGAGAACCAGAACCTTAGAAACAGCTTTAGAACCCTTCACACACTGATGGACTTCAATCACCCTCTGGAATTTCTGTTGATTTTGGCCTAGTGTGCTGCCGGTGAGACGTAGGAGAACTTCCTGCTCCTGAAGGTCTAGTGACGTGGTTCTAACGTTTGAACGTTTACCTCGGATGAACGTCACCTTGTTGTTTGAGATGTTCTGATCCTTGAGTTCAGAAGGATTGAGGTCTTTAATTTTATTATAAATAAATAACTTTCAGCCTTCATCTCTTTCAGATCAACACTAATGGATTCCTGTCCTTCGTGGAGCCGCCGTCTGAAGACCAGTACCTCGGGAAGATACCCGTCCATTTCAAAATGGTGGCGGCGCTGCTGGGCGACCTGGACAACAGTGACGGAGAAGGAAAGGTCCACTTCAGGATGGACAGCGGCCCGGATGTCCTGAACCGGGTCGCCGCGCACATCAGGCGGGCTTTTCCCGAAGACAGCGGCGTGGAGCCCACCCTCGCCGTCATCGTCACCTGGGAAAACATGGCTGCCGTCGGGTCCCCAGGCCGAGGAGACGGGCCGGGTGTCCAGGTGAGGTCCCTAAGAAGCAGGAGGAGGACATCCTGTTTGAGGACATCCTGTTTGAGGACATCCTGTTTGAGGACATCCTGTTTGAGGACATCCTGTTTGAGGACATCCTGTCCTTAGTAGTTTTTTAAGAAAACTCTTTTTCAGACAAAATTTGAGGAGTTCAATCGGGGGTTTGCCTGTTCAACGCAGGGGATTGGGGGCTTTTCAGGGACTTACCCTTGCTGTGTGGGACAACAGCGTCGGTCGGCTCAGAATGGACCCTTCATGTTTTTATTTTAGATTATTTTTGACTGTTTAAAAACACGTTTGTTAAAAGTATTTGTTATATTTTGAGTTAGGGATATATAAATTAATAAATGCGCCGAAACATACGGACATCCTAGAAAAGGACAAATACCACAAACACGTTTCGTATGAGGTCATCAACTTTCCCCGTTTCCCACATACATCAAATATAAGTAAAAGCAGATTTTTCCGGTAAGCCTCACGGTTTTTTCGGACGTGTATTTTCTCATTATTAATAATAATAATAATAATAATACATTTAATTTATTATACCGACAAGTTCTCCAGGTGGTCATGCTTTCACGTCCCAGAGCTCCGCTTTACAGTACTTCCTGTCAGGCTCTGGCCCAGAGACACTTCCTGTTTGAGGTCCCAGCTGGACTGTAATTCTCCTAAACATGTGTGCGATAGGCAGAACTCCCAGAACTCCAGTCTTCTGCCAGATCCTGCTCAACATGTCCTCCAGGTTCTCAGAGGTCTCCAGGTTTTCTGAGGTCTCCAGGTTCTCTGAGGTCTCCAGGTTCTCTGAGGTCTCCAGGTTCTCAGAGGTCTCCAGGTTCTCAGAGGCCTCCAGGTTCTCAGAGGCCTCCAGGTTCTCAGAGGCCTCCAGGTTCTCAGAGGCCTCCAGGTTCTCAGAGGCCTCCAGGTTCTCAGAGGCCTCCAGGTTCTCAGAGGCCTCCAGGTTCTCAGAGGCCTCCAGGTTCTCAGAGGCCTCCAGGTTCTCAGAGGCCTCCAGGTTCTCAGAGGCCTCCAGGTTCTCAGAGGCCTCCAGGTTCTCAGAGGCCTCCAGGTTCTCAGGGGCCTCCAGGTTCTCAGGGGCCTCCAGGTTCTCAGGGGCCTCCAGGTTCTCAGGGGCCTCCAGGTTCTCAGGGGCCTCCAGGTTCTCAGGGGCCTCCAGGTTCTCAGAGGCCTCCAGGTTCTCAGAGGCCTCCAGGCTCTCAGAGGCCTCCAGGCTCTCAGAGGCCTCCAGGTTCTCAGAGGCCTCCAGGTTCTCAGAGGCCTCCAGGTTCTCAGAGGCCTCCAGGTTCTCAGAGGCCTCCAGGTTCTCAGAGGCCTCCAGGTTCTCAGAGGCCTCCAGGTTCTCAGAGGCCTCCAGGTTCTCAGAGGCCTCCAGGTTCTCAGAGGCCTCCAGGTTCTCAGAGGCCTCCAGGTTCTCAGAGGCCTCCAGGTTCTCAGAGGCCTCCAGGTTCTCAGAGGCCTCCAGGTTCTCAGAGGCCTCCAGGTTCTCAGAGGCCTCCAGGTTCTCAGAGGCCTCCAGGTTCTCAGAGGCCTCCAGGTTCTCAGAGGCCTCCAGGTTCTCAGAGGCCTCCAGGTTCTCAGAGGCCTCCAGGTTCTCAGAGGCCTCCAGGTTCTCAGAGGCCTCCAGGTTCTCAGAGGCCTCCAGGTTCTCAGAGGCCTCCAGGTTCTCAGGTCTTCATGTCTCATCCAGAAACCCCTTTGACAACATTATGAATGATATAACATCTAGTATTATCGACTCGTCATCGATCTTACGTGTTCAGGCCGTAACTCAAAATCTATTGGATGCATCAATTTCAAATTTAATACTAACGTAGAACTCAGTGTGAGGAAGAGCTGGCGTGATTTTGGGAAACGTTGGATGCATATTCTTAAGGCTAGGGGGAGCTCTATCTCCGAAACATTGTTCGGATTTAGTCCAGTTCTTTTGGTTTTTCTTAAAATATTGTGGAAATGCCTTAAATCAGTTGAATCAGGAGGAGGGCTTTTACAACGCAGGGGATTGGGGGCTTTTCGGGGATATACTCCGTCGGTGTAGGTCAGCGTAGCCCTGACACAGACTCCTTGTTCTGGCATTTGTTCTTACTTCACTCCAAGGTAAAATCAGAGTTTTTTGACACAGAGATAAAAGTTTTTTGACACAGAGATAAAAGTTTCTAACGCTGGAAGAATCCCCAGGAGTGGAGATCCAGCCGGCTAACGTTCCTGCGTAGCATTCCTTTCCCCCAAAGATTACAAACCCAGGGACTCGATGTCCAGAAAGTCACCCCTCTCACACAAAGCACATGTTAGCTTCACCTCTGCTAGCAACGTCTGACACAGTTTTGTCTGACTGGGCCTCAGGTGGTCATTCACCGTCCTGGACAGAAGTTCTACAGAACTTTGGTTGACACCGACTTACAGCTCAAGTGGTCTTTGATCTTCTTTCAGAGAAACACTTTCCAGCTGGTCTTGGCCTCCATGGAGACGTCCTCCTGCGCCATCCTCTTGTATCCCAAAGGTGGTCTGCAGTTCCTCCACACATCAGTAGAGGGCCAGGCTAAGCTCCTAGAGACTGGCTTCAATCAAGGCCTCGTTCAGGGCTGGTGGTGGAACACCAAGGAGGGGACGTACTACCGCGTCACCTCGGATGAAGACGCCTCCATCAGCGATCTCACGCGGTAGGAATCTAAACTACTACTGGCTTAAGTTCAAGTTACCCAAATGTTAGAGCTAGGTTTAGGCAACAAGACTAGTTTGAGTTCTGGTTCAATACATGACCAATCTGTATTTTTTCAGACAACCCACCAAGTATATTTGTTTAGCTTTAGGCGATCAAAGTACTTGGTTGGGTTTAAGTGATTGAAGTACTTGGTTGGGTTTAGGTGATTGAAGTACTTGGTTGGGTTCAGGTGATTGAAGTACTTTGTTGGGTTTAGGTGATCAAAGTACTTGGTTGGGTTTAGGTGATTGAAGTACTTTGTTGGGTTTAGGTGATCAAAGTACTTGGTTGGGTTTAGGTGATTGAAGTACTTGGTTGGGTTCAGGTGATTGAAGTACTTTGTTGGGTTTAGGTGATTGAAGTACTTGGTTGGGTTCAGGTGATTGAAGTACTTTGTTGGGTTTAGGTGATTGAAGTACTTGGTTGGGTTCAGGTGATTGAAGTACTTGGTTGGGTTTAGGTGACTGAAGTACTTGGTTGGGTTCAGGTGACTGAAGTACTTGGTTGGGTTCAGGTGATTGAAGTACTTGGTTGGGTTCAGGTGATTGAAGTACTTTGTTGGGTTCAGGTGATCAAAGTACTTGGCTGGGTTCAGGTGATTGAAGTACTTGGTTGGGTTCAGGTGATTGAAGTACTTGGTTGGGTTCAGGTGACTGAAGTACTTGGTTTGTTTTGATTTCACGTGGGGCAGAAATCGCGGTATTAGGGTTTATCTTCTGTTGTTTGGCTCATTCCCTGCCCCAACAAACCCTCTGGAAACTTTACAAGGGTTTTCTCTTCTATCAGAATATAACGGCTAACCACCAGTGGGTGCTGCTCAGCACTAAACATTAATCTGGGTTGTACCTCTATCACTGGGTCTCGGACCCCCCACTGATTAAAGATGGTTGACGGGTCCTTTCATTGTGACCATGTTTTTATTCCTTCATCCAAACAGAAAGACAACCTCCGGAGAGAGAGGAGTTTGGGTGTACGAGATTGGTTCCTCGCCCTTCTTTACCGCCATTACATCGGGACATGTCCTTGACCTACCCGAGGAGGATGGTCCCACCAAACCTCCTCTGACCCTGTTGCCAAGGCAACCAGACGACCAACAGGAGGTGGTTTTCTCAACCAGTGAACCTCAGGCTGTACCGGAAGAGAAAGAGGAGATACCCAGAGAGACCACCACAGAGTACCAACCCAGTCGCCCAGAAGCTGAGACTGTCACACCTAGGTATGCTGAACCAGAGACCGACGAACCCGATTATGAGGAACCGTACCAGTTTGAGACAGATTATCCCGATTATGAGCCGGTCACACCAACTAACCCTGAGACGACACAACCAACAGCTACAGACCCCTCTGAGCGTAGGTATCCTGACCAAACAAAGTCCACCTACCCTATATCTGAAACCTCTCAACCAAGAAACACCATCCCTGAGAACAGCGACCCAAGATATACCCCTGTCGGGCCAAGATACCCCGACCAAACAAAGTCTATAGAACCTTCAGAACCAAGATACTCGGTCCCGGAAACCAATGAGTCGAGGTATCCAGACCAAACAAAAACTACATACCCAGTCCCTGAACCTTTGCAACCAAAGAACACCATCCCTGAAACCAACGAGCCGAGGTACTCTAAACCAGCGGAACCGCGGTACCCTAATCCTGAACCGGCCCTCCCAGTTCCACCCTATGCCCAACCCCACCAACCCCAGATCGTGGTTGTGGACGAAGACGAGGATCTCGACGTGAATGGTAAGTATCGAATCAACTATGACTGAAGGTTTTTGTATTTTTGTTGGTTTTGTTTTCAAGCCCATCGGTTCTTTTTCAGTCTTTGCGTACAATTTGGAGACCTGCGCCCACAACAGGCACATATGTTCAGCTTTTGCTGACTGCCGGGATTACAGCAACGGGTACTGCTGCCAGTGTAGGCCCGGGTTCTACGGTAACGGGAAAGACTGCGTCGCTGAAGGTAAGAGATTTCCTCAAACTCTTTCGTCTTTCGGGGGGGAATCTCCTCCGGAAAAAAAAAATGTCTCTTTTCCAGGAAAACCTCAGAGGATGAACGGGAAGGTGAACGGACGCGTGTTCGTCGGGAATTCTCCTTCTCCCGTGGAGCTGGCTAACCTGGACTTGCACTCTTACGTGGTAGCCAATGATGGGCGGGCCTACGTGGCCATCAGCAGCATCCCTGACAGCCTGGGCCCCTCCCTGCAGCCGCTGTCCTCGCTGGGAGGAGTCATCGGCTGGGCCTTCGCGCTGGAGCAGCCCGGCTACCAGAACGGCTTCAGTCTCGTCGGTGAGGCTTTCATTCGGTTGGTTTCCGGCTCCAGGTGAAACTTTTCAAGTGGCATCAACCGACTGATGGACTTTTATTTTGTTGAGGCGGACAGAATCTGGCACCAGAATCGTGTTTGAGTAACGGGGGAGGAGCTTGTCGTTGTATTTTCTCAGCCTTGTCTCTCGCGTCCATGCAGGCGGCGTGTTTTCCCGGCAGGCCGAGGTGACCTTCCAGCCCGGCAACCAGCGCTTGAGCATCAAGCAGCAGTTTGAAGGAATCGACGAACACGACCACCTGGTGGTGAGCACCGAGCTGGAGGGACGAGTCCCGGAGATCCTGCCGGGCTCCTCGGTCCAGATCAACCCGTACAAAGAGCTGTACCAGTACGACCGGGACCGTAAGGACCGTTCGCCCGTTAAGGTCCAATCTGCCCCGAGAGGATTCAGATCCCCAACTGTCGATTCTTCTCCTCCGTCCAGTGATCACATCCTCCTCCAGCCGCGACTACGCCATCACCGCGCCCGACGCCACCGTCCAGACCCGAAGCTACCAGTGGCGTCAGACCATCACCTACAAGAGCTGCCCGCACGACGAGGCCACCGGGTCGGCGCCGTCCACGCAGCTGCTGAGCGTGGACCAGATCTTTGTGATGTTCGATAACGAAAACCACCTGATCCGCTTCGCCATGAGTAACAAGATCGGATCCGTCCACAGTGAGTTCTCCGATTTAATCAATCCCAACAACCAAAACCACAGACTGACGTCAGAAAACGACGAAACAAGACTGACGTCAGAAAACGACGAAACAAGACTGACGTCAGAAAACGACGAAACAAGACCGACGTCAGAAAACGACGAAACAAGACCGACGTCAGAAAACGACGAAACAAGACCGACGTCAGAAAACCACGAAACAAGACCGACGTCAGAAAACCACGAAACAAGACCGACGTCAGAAAACCACGAAACAAGACCGACGTCAGAAAACGACGAAACAAGACCGACGTCAGAAAACGACGAAACAAGACCGACGTCAGAAAACGACGAAACAAGACCGACGTCAGAAAACGACGAAACAAGACCGACGTCAGAAAACGACGAAACAAGACCGACGTCAGAAAACGACGAAACAAGACCGACGTCAGAAAACGACGAAACAAGACCGACGTCAGAAAACGACGAAACAAGACCGACGTCAGAAAACGACGAAACAAGACCGACGTCAGAAAACGACGAAACAAGACCGACGTCAGAAAACGACGAAACAAGACCGACGTCAGAAAACGACGAAACAAGACCGACGTCAGAAAACGACGAAACAAGACCGACGTCAGAAAACGACGAAACAAGACCGACGTCAGAAAACGACGAAACAAGACCGACGTCAGAAAACGACGAAACAAGACCGACGTCAGAAAACGACGAAACAAGACCGACGTCAGAAAACGACGAAACAAGACCGACGTCAGAAAACGACGAAACAAGACCGACGTCAGAAAACGACGAAACAAGACCGACGTCAGAAAACGACGAAACAAGACCGACGTCAGAAAACGACGAAACAAGACCGACGTCAGAAAACGACGAAACAAGACCGACGTCAGAAAACGACGAAACAAGACCGACGTCAGAAAACGACGAAACAAGACCGACGTCAGAAAACGACGAAACAAGACCGACGTCAGAAAACGACGAAACAAGACCGACGTCAGAAAACGACGAAACAAGACCGACGTCAGAAAACGACGAAACAAGACCGACGTCAGAAAACGACGAAACAAGACCGACGTCAGAAAACGACGAAACAAGACCGACGTCAGAAAACGACGAAACAAGACCGACGTCAGAAAACGACGAAACAAGACCGACGTCAGAAAACGACGAAACAAGACCGACGTCAGAAAACGACGAAACAAGACCGACGTCAGAAAACGACGAAACAAGACCGACGTCAGAAAACGACGAAACAAGACCGACGTCAGAAAACGACGAAACAAGACCGACGTCAGAAAACGACGAAACAAGACCGACGTCAGAAAACGACGAAACAAGACCGACGTCAGAAAACCACGAAACAAGACCGACGTCAGAAAACGAAACAAGACTGACGTCAGAAAACCACGAAACAAGACCGACGTCAGAAAACCACGAAACAAGACCGACGTCAGAAAACCACGAAACAAGACCGACGTCAGAAAACCACGAAACAAGACCGACGTCAGAAAACGACGAAACAAGACCGACGTCAGAAAACGACGAAACAAGACCGACGTCAGAAAACCACGAAACAAGACCGACGTCAGAAGACCACGAAACAAGACCGACGTCAGAAAACCACGAAACAAGACCGACGTCAGAAAACGACGAAACAAGACCGACGTCAGAAAACGACGAAACAAGACCGACGTCAGAAAACGACGAAACAAGACCGACGTCAGAAAACGACGAAACAAGACCGACGTCAGAAAACGACGAAACAAGACCGACGTCAGAAAACCACGAAACAAGACCGACGTCAGAAAACGACGAAACAAGACCGACGTCAGAAAACGACGAAACAAGACCGACGTCAGAAAACGACGAAACAAGACCGACGTCAGAAAACGACGAAACAAGACCGACGTCAGAAAACGACGAAACAAGACCGACGTCAGAAAACGAAACAAGACCGACGTCAGAAAACCACGAAACAAGACCGACGTCAGAAAACGAAACAAGACTGACGTCAGAAAACCACGAAACAAGACCGACGTCAGAAAACCACGAAACAAGACCGACGTCAGAAAACCACGAAACAAGACCGACGTCAGAAAACCACGAAACAAGACCGACGTCAGAAAACCACGAAACAAGACCGACGTCAGAAAACGACGAAACAAGACCGACGTCAGAAAACCACGAAACAAGACCGACGTCAGAAGACCACGAAACAAGACCGACGTCAGAAAACCACGAAACAAGACCGACGTCAGAAAACGACGAAACAAGACCGACGTCAGAAAACGACGAAACAAGACCGACGTCAGAAAACGACGAAACAAGACCGACGTCAGAAAACGACGAAACAAGACCGACGTCAGAAAACGACGAAACAAGACCGACGTCAGAAAACGACGAAACAAGACCGACGTCAGAAAACCACGAAACAAGACCGACGTCAGAAAACCACGAAACAAGACCGACGTCAGAAAACCACGAAACAAGACCGACGTCAGAAAACGAAACAAGACCGACGTCAGAAAACGACGAAACAAGACCGACGTCAGAAAACCACGAAACAAGACCGACGTCAGAAAACCACGAAACAAGACCGACGTCAGAAAACCACGAAACAAGACCGACGTCAGAAAACCACGAAACAAGACCGACGTCAGAAAACCACGAAACAAGACCGACGTCAGAAAACGACGAAACAAGACCGACGTCAGAAAACGACGAAACAAGACCGACGTCAGAAAACGACGAAACAAGACCGACGTCAGAAAACGACGAAACAAGACCGACGTCAGAAAACGACGAAACAAGACCGACGTCAGAAAACGACGAAACAAGACCGACGTCAGAAAACGACGAAACAAGACCGACGTCAGAAAACGACGAAACAAGACCGACGTCAGAAAACGACGAAACAAGACCGACGTCAGAAAACGACGAAACAAGACCGACGTCAGAAAACGACGAAACAAGACCGACGTCAGAAAACGAAACAAGACCGACGTCAGAAAACGAAACAAGACTGACGTCAGAAAACCACGAAACAAGACTGACGTCAGAAAACCACGAAACAAGACTGACGTCAGAAAACCACGAAACAAGACTGACGTCAGAAAACCACGAAACAAGACCGACGTCAGAAAACCACGAAACAAGACCGACGTCAGAAAACGAAGCTCCACCCCTAAGCTCGGGGCTCAGTGGGCTGAACAGGGATATTGAAGTGGAAGGCGCAGGAGAGGAGTGGCTCCAGAGTATCTGAGAGATGCTCAGAGAGTTTGTCGGAGTTGTCGGTAGATTTAGAGGCTGGCAGTCACTCAGAGAATCTGTAGGTAGTTTTCCTGAACCTTGGTTCTGTTGGGCGCTTCTTCTAGCTCCTCATGTAATCGGGTCGCTGTTGACCTTTCTGAAGGAGCGAGGGCGATAAGGAGGAACAGGTCGTCCAGGTCCTGGTAGAAGAGACATCCTTGTCTGGCGGTCGTCCGTCAGGGACGCAGAAAGGACAGATGTGTGTTATTAGCGCGAGGAATGCTCTGGAACACGCCCCCGACGGCTGAGGGTCTCGCCGGAACATCACAGGAAGACAAACATCTGAGCCCGGCTGTATTTCCTCAGCTGCTATCGGAGAAGCTGTGGGAGGGTTGGCAGGGGGTGAAGGTCAGCGGCCAATCAGATACCAGCCTTCAGCGGGGAGGGGGGCGGGGGGCGGGGGAAGGGCGCCAGGAGGGACCCTTCATAAAGAGGAGGGTTAAAGGTAAAAGCACAGGTGGGGTCTTCTGCTGGGGCGTGGGGGGCTTCAGAGTTACACAAGCAAACATCTCTCAGCTGGAGTTTGTTGGCAGAAAGAGGAACATCTGGGTCGCGTTTCCTGTGGGCGGAGCTAACTTCAAACACGGCTCACACCAGCTGCATCATGGGAACGGTGGTCTTCCACGGAGGGGTCGTGTTTCAAGCCGCTTTCCAGCTCCTCTGAAAACGAGCTGCTGCTTCCATCAAAAGGAACATTTGGAGGTTTTGGTGTAAAATACTTTAAGAATAAAACGTTAATATTGAACTTTTACAAACGTTAATATTGAACTTTTACAAACGTTAATATTGAACTTTTACAAACGTCAATGTTGAACTTTTACAAACGTTAATATTGAACTTTTACAAACGTTAATGTTGAACTTTTACAAACGTTAATATTGAACTTTTACAAACGTTAATGTTGAACTTTTACAAACGTTAATGTTGAACTTTTACAAACGTTAATATTGAACTTTTACAAACGTTAATATTGAACTTTTACAAACGTTAATATTGAACTTTTACAAACGTTAATATTGAACTTTTACAAACGTTAATATTGAACTTTTACAAACGTTAATGTTGAACTTTTACAAACGTTAATGTTGAACTTTTACAAACGTTAATGTTGAACTTTTACAAACGTTAATGTTGAACTTTTACAAACGTTAATATTGAACTTTTACAAACGTTAATATTGAACTTTTACAAACGTTAATATTGAACTTTTACAAACGTTAATATTGAACTTTTACAAACGTTAATGTTGAACTTTTACAAACGTTAATGTTGAACTTTTACAAACGTTAATGTTGAACTTTTACAAACGTTAATATTGAAGTTTTACAAACGTTAATGTTGAACTTTTACAAACGTTAATGTTGAACTTTTACAAACGTTAATATTGAACTTTTACAAACGTTAATATTGAACTTTTACAAACGTTAATATTGAACTTTTACAAATGTTAATGTTGAACTTTTACAAACGTTAATATTGAACTTTTACAAACGTTAATGTTGAACTTTTACAAACGTTAATGTTGAACTTTTACAAACGTTAATGTTGAACTTTTACAAACGTTAATGTTGAACTTTTACAAACGTTAATATTGAACTTTTACAAACGTTAATATTGAACTTTTACAAATGTTAATGTTGAACTTTTACAAACGTTAATATTGAACTTTTACAAACGTTAATGTTGAACTTTTACAAACGTTAATATTGAACTTTTACAAATGTTAATGTTGAACTTTTACAAACGTTAATATTGAACTTTTATAAACGTTAATGTTGAACTTTTACAAACGTTAATGTTGAACTTTTACAAATGTTAATGTTGAACTTTTACAAACGTTAATGTTGAACTTTTACAAACGTTAATGTTGAACTTTTACAAACGTTAATATTGAACTTTTACAAACGTTAATGTTGAACTTTTACAAACGTTAATATTGAACTTTTACAAACGTTAATGTTGAACTTTTACAAACGTTAATGTTGAACTTTTACAAACGTTAATATTGAACTTTTACAAATCTTTACGGTAAAATGTACCGGAAGTAATCAGTCAGAACCTTCCAGCGAATGAACCAATCAGAACCTCCCAATGGAAAAACAAAAAACAATCTACTAAAACCAACCAAAGTAAACCCAAACCTACAGAAAACCATCCCGTCAGAACTAATAAGTCAGAACCTCCGAAGACCAACTAACCAAGTAAACCCACCAAAACCAACCAACCAGAACCTCAAAAAACCAACCCACCAAAATCTATGGAAACCGACTGATTAGAACCTCCTAAAACCATCAAACAAACCAACCAAAATGGACCAGAACTAATCAGTCACGTACCACGTGGGACTGGACGGTTTAACCTGCAGCCGTGTTCTTGGTTCTGACAGGTACTCTTCCGGAGCAGAACCCGTGTTTCACCGCCAGACACGGCTGTGACATCAACGCGGCGTGCCGTCCAGGAGACGGGCTCCGGTTCACCTGTGAATGCTCCAGCGGGTTCACCGGAGACGGGCGCTACTGCCACGGTACCGCCATCACCTGAGGATAAGGGGAACCCGAGTTTAGTGGGTTTAAGTCGCGTGACGCTTTTCTTGACCCGCTCTCGCTCTGCCGGCAGATGTTGACGAGTGCAGGGAGACGGCGCAGGTCTGCGGGTCCAACGCCGTCTGCAGCAACCAGCCCGGATCGTTCCGCTGCGAGTGTCCCAGCGGCTTCGTGGCGGCGAGCGACGGCAGAACCTGCACCGGTACGTCTGGAACGCCCTCGCCAACAGAACCACGGGAATGGACATCTTTGCACACAGTTACATGATTGAAGAAATGTTTGCGTATTTGATTTATCCTCATCTTCAGAGGCAGGAAGTAGACCCTTTCCCATTAGCTCCTCCTCTCTGGTGTCCCTCAGGGCTCCGTCCTCGGACCCGTGCTCTTTAGCCTACGGGTCGCATTATAAAAGGGGTTCAGTCACATTTTCAAGAAGACGAGGAGACTCAGAATGTTGAGTAGAACTTTAAGGGATTATATTTTTACTACATGGAAAAGAAACTTGATGATCTTTAAATGAGAGAACAGAACCTCCTGGAGGCGGGGCTAATCTGAGCGATGGCCCCAAAGGGCCTAAAAGCTTCTTTAAAAGGTTTTTATTAATGTTAACAATTAGTTGTTTACAATTAGTATGAAATATAATAAATGAATACATCAAAATAAAATAAAAAACGCAGTAAAATACTCTAATCTAATTTGTTGGTTGAAACTTTTTATTTTAAAAACGTTTCTTCATTGGACAGAAATCCGTGTTTAGTCTTTAGTCTGACCTCCTTCTGTCCCGCCCCCTCAGAGGAGAACCGCCCGCTGGACCACTGCGAGAGAGGAAGCCACGACTGTGACGTTCCTGAGCGCGCTCTCTGCAGGTACAGCGGAGGCTCCGCCTACATCTGCTCCTGCCTGCCGGGGTTCTCGGGTGACGGCCGGGTGTGTCTGGGTGAGTTCATCAGCAGCGAGATGATGGCGTCTGAACGGACCTTCAGTGTTTGGACTCGTGTCTTCGGGTACCTTCTGCTCGGGGTCAAAGGTCACCGCTGATGTTTGACGCAGCAGAACGTCAAACCTTCACCTCGTAGCTCATGAACCGGTGGAAACAGACGTGGGTTCAGAACCTCCGATAAAACCAGCAGAAGTTTATGATCCTACAGCTGAACCAACACGACTCCAAACTCCTGAAGGTCTTCATGGACCAGGAACCAAAGAGTTGAACGTAAAACTGTTTGGTTCCTGGTCCAAAACAGAAAGGAGAGGCTTTGAAGAAGCGTTGTTGTTATTCAACCAAAGGTTCTCCGACACCAGCTGGGTCTGTGTGACAGAGGCTCCGCCCCCTCACAGACTGACTCCTAACAGCTGGAATGGATCAGTACCAGCCCTGTTCAAACACATTATGACCTCAGTAGAGCAGAACCTGAAGGAGGAAGTTGTCTCACCAGTAGCACACTATGCCTAAAGCATCAGAAGTTCCCGAAGGTGATCGAGGTCCATCAGTCTGTGAAGGGTTCCTCTGCCGTTTCTGAGGTTCTGGTTCTCCACAGTGAGAAACTGCATCTCCACATGGAGAACACCTGGAACAATTCAGAGCCTTCACAGAAGTGGACCACCGGTCGGTGAGACTATGACCCCCAGCAGAAGAGGAAGTCCACCTCTGAATGTCTCCTGGTCAGAGTTTGGACCATGGTCCGGTTTAGTCCAGCGTTGGTGCTGATGGATGGACTGGGGCAGATCTTCTGGTTTAGATCATGTCGTACACAAATACTTCATATTTTACTCACTTTTTTTTTCAGTCATAATGGAACATTTAATGTGAGGCCTTCAGACGGGGGGATTGCTGGTACGATGCAGGGGGTTGGGGGCTTTTAAGCGACAGACTCTTGGTAGTGGGTCTCAATATGAAAAAAACGGTTCTGTGTGGACCCTGGACCGGTTTGAATGAGAAGATGAGACTTTGAAGTGAATCTGTATTTATAAACTCCCTTATTTAGTTTTTAACTTTTTAATTCTATCCATATTAATTATTCATTTTATTAAAAGTCTCTCCTCTCAATCGTGAAGCTAACTGGATAAACTTTGCTTAGTTTTGAAAATGTGCGACGCGTAAAGGGTCCGATGGATCGCCGTAGTCTTGCGGGTAGTGGCGGTGGGCGGTACTGCGGCCGTCTGTCCTCATGCTGCTTTCCTTCTGTCCAGACGTGGACGAGTGTCAGCAGGACCGTTGCCACGCCGACGCCTCCTGCTCCAACACCCAGGGATCCTACGCCTGCCGGTGCCATCCGGGTTTCCACGGCGACGGCTTCCACTGCAGCCCCTCCTCCTCAGGTAGGTCACAGATGATGTCACTGCCCCTTTAAAACATCAGAGGGGGCGTGTCGTGGTTTGAGGGATTAGTGGACGGCGTGTAAACACCGGGGCGAGGAGGCGGGGTGAAGGTGTAAACACTCCTCATGTTAGACTCAACAGAAACGCAGCTGTCGTCATGGGCGAGCAGCCAAACACGCATCAGGAGGCGGGCTCTCTGAGGCCCGGGGTCCGGGACCACTAACTGCCCTCGGTGCTGACGCCTGACCTCTGGGGCGAGTTCCACGGAACCGAGGTGGTTTTGTGGCGTTCATGTTCATGAAGGAGATGAAAGCTGCTTACATCAGCAGGTTTCAGGTCAGTCACGCGTCGTCCCTCCGCTCCATGACCAGAACCACCGCTCTACGACCCAAGAACCAGAACAACAAGAACCAGAACAACGTCTCTGCATCGTTTCCTCCTCCAAACATCCCTGATAGGTTCTTTGAGGAAAAAACAGACGTCGTCACGCACGGATCCATTTCAGGGTCACGACCTGCGGTGGCGTTTCTCTTTTGCGGAGGTTCTGGGTCGGAGGTTCTGGGTCGGGAGCTTCAGGGACGCCAGGTGTCTGGCGCTGATATCTGACCACAGCTCCTCCCCTCCTCCACCCACGTCTCCTCACACTTGTGTCCTCTTACGAACTTCCTGTCCCCCGTCATCGGAGCATCTCTTCATACGAGCGTGTCGGAGGTTTTCTCAGGCTCCTCCCACATGTGGCTGACGGCTGCTTCTCAGATGTTGTGGCTGGTTTGAGGATCTCCTGGCCGATGGCCTCCAGGATTAGAGTCCCAGACGTCACTTCCTGGTTGAAGCTGCACGTATGGAGACGCGCCTCTCAACTCTGCTCAGTTAAAGTGTAAACCGTTTTGTCGGCAGGATCGTTTGCGGTTAAAGGTGCAGTACGAAAGAATGAAGGGAACGCAATCCTTCAAAGTCGAATCCAAAGCAACTGGAACAAAACATATACGTTTCTGTTAGTCTAAACTCACCTGATGCTAAGCTAAGAATGAGCCCATAGCATTTACAGAGGGGGGACCCTCCTCCTTTGGTGCCGCCATGTTTGTACGGAAGCCTTGAACAGACAAACTGACGTCTGGATTTAAAGAGGACTAGAATTCACTGTTTCCATTAAAATTATTTACGCTTGATAATTCTGTTGTATTAGCATGCTAAGCAGCTAGCTGCCATTAGCAAATAAAGGCTACCACAACGAACGGGGAAATGCCGTTTTTTATCTGACATGTACGTTTTTTATCTGACATGTACGTTTTTACATTTACAAAGTAAACAAATACATTTGGACTGGCTTTGGATCAAGGGGCGGAGTCAAGAATTATTTTCCTACTTTTTGAATATTGTAAAACTTGAAGTTTTCTGTATAAAAAGTTAGTGAAATGTTTTTCATGAATAGATTCCAAATTCTAGCGGCAGGTTTTCCCGATCAAGGAGTCGAATAATGAGCTTCAAACTGACGGGACTCTATTAGGTGCAGCGGCATTATGGGTAAATGTGCTGTCTTATTGGAATTTTTCATCCTTTAAGTGCTAGCTGCTGCTAGCGGCTGCTAGCGGCTGCTAGCGGCTGCTAGCTGCTCTTCAAGGGGTCGTTTATGTGTCGTTATCATTCCTTTGCATAAATTGGTAACTTCCTGTCACGGGTCTCAACATGTTGGGAGTACAAACGTATACAAATACTTGATAAGTGTACTTATAATGATAATAATAATACATTTAATTGATAAATGTACTTCAGCTGAGTATTTCTCGCCCTCAGAGCGAGAGAAGACTCCGTGCGAGCGCCACAGAGAGAGCGCCCAGAACACCACCTCCGGATCGGGCCTCTGGTCTTTCTTCCGCCCGCGGCCGGCGGTGGGTCAGTACGTCCCTCAGTGCGACCAGTCCGGGTCCTACGAGTCCACCCAGTGCCACGGCAGCATCGGGCAGTGCTGGTGTGTGGACGCCGGCGGCAGGGAGGTGCCTAACACCCGCACCGGACCCGGCAGCGCCCCTCTGTGTGAGTCTCCTCCACCCGGTCAGAATACATTCTCTGTTCTGGCGCTGTCCATAACGTCTGCTCCTCTGCTCAGGTATCGACCGGGTGGTGACTCCTCCCCCTGTGGGCCCGACGCCACGCCCCGACGTTCACCCCGTCGCTCCAGGGACGCACCTCCTGTTCGCTCAGAGCGGGAAGATCGAACGCGTCCCTCTGGACGGGTACAGCATGAAGAAGGAGGAGGCCAAACCTCTGCTGCACATCCCGGTAAGACGGAGTTGGACTTCAGCGCCGCAGGTGAGGTGGTTCTGACCAACGATGGGATTCTGGAATAGTCCTACGCTAACAGCGATTAGCTGCTCTGCAAATCTCCTGGTTGTGGGTTGAATCACCTAAAGTCTCAAACCCACAGGATCTTCTAGCAGAAGTGTCGACCGTCTAAACACCCGGGCTTTGTAGAACTTGTGCTGCCGGCGCCGTTCGCTCCTCACGTTCAGAGATTCTGTAGCGAACACAGAGTCGTTGTCTCTCATGAACTCCTGGGTGGTCCCGTCTTCTCCGACACAATCCTCTGATTCTTCTCCGCCTCCTCTTTTCTTCTCCGCCATGAAGCCCAGAAGTCAGCGTGGAGCTGATGTTCTCCGGCTCTGCGTCGGTGTCGGCGCCGTCGAGGCCGTCGGGTCGCCGAGGACCCGTCACTCCAGACAAAAGGCTCTTTGAAAGCGTCTCCAGATGAATGAAAGCGTTTGTCTCTTGCTGTCCTCCTCAGGACCGGGTGGTCATCGCTGTGGCCTACGACTGCGTGGACAAGATGGTTTACTGGACCGACATCACGGCGCCGGCCATCAGCAGGGTCAGCCTGAGCGGAGGAGACGTCGCCCCGGTGGTCACCACAGGTAAGACGTTAACGCAACGGTCATATTTGAGTCACTAGGGGGCGCTCCTCTAAGAAGAACGGAGGGAGGGAGGAGTCCATCAGGGGATTCTGGGGGACGTACCTTTGCTGTCGGACGCTTGTGACGGTCCAGATGTGGGCGATTTGACCTCCTGTGTTAAAGGGTTCTGATCCGGAGTCTCTGTCCCCAGATCTCCAGAGTCCTGAAGGCATCGCCGTGGACCATGTGTCCCGCCTCCTCTTCTGGACCGACTCCATGCGGGACACGGTGGAGGTCTCCAAACTGGACGGCAGCCAGCGGCGGGTCCTGTTCGACAGCGACCTCATCAACCCCCGACCCATCGTCACCAACCCCCCCTACGGGTGAGTGCGAGGTCAGTCTGCGGGTCGACCTCCGGTACCTTGGTCCGACTGGTTTTGTTCCGCTGGTTACAGGCAGCTGTACTGGGCCGACTGGAACAGAGATGGGCCCAAAATTGAGATGTCCAACATGGACGGGACGGATCGGACCGTCCTGGTGAAAGACGACCTCGGGCTGCCCAACGGTCTGACCTTCGACCTCGACAACCAGCAGCTGTGCTGGGCCGACGCAGGTGAGCCTGACGGAGAGGTCCGGTCGGACACGCCGGCGCTGCTGGTCCAGTTGTTCCTCACTGCTGCTCTCTGATTGGTTGACTGATCCGCAGGAACCCGTAAGGTGGAGTGTATGGACCCTCACCGCCGGCTGAGGAGGCTGATCGTTGAGGGGGTCCAGTATCCGTTTGCTCTGGTCTCCTTTGGGAGGAACCTGTTCTACACCGACTGGAGGAGGTAACGGACCCAAAGATTTATCCTGGTTCCACAGAACCAAAACCCACTAATTATCCTTTAGTGGCGAGAAAACGTGACGTCATGTTTTCGGGACGGAACCCACCTGGACCTTAAAGGAACAGTCCACTCAAAACTTCAGGTTCCGTCTCAGTGTCCTCTCGTAAAGCCGATCGTAAGTCGGGTCTGGGTCTGAAGAATTAACCTGAAGGTCCATAGAGAGTAAAACCGGGCTTCTAGAAAATCCCTATTTGAAAAAGAAGTTAAGCTAACGTCTTCACTGTAGCCTGAAAGCTAAAACCGTGAGAAACTGGTAGTGAAGCGGATCAGAACCGGGCCTCGAAGCCGCAGCTGTCCGGTCAGCTGTTGTGTTCAGCGTTAATAGAAGGCCCGGTTCTTCTCTGTGCAGAAAGTTAGCTCTGCTGTTGTGCTGGATTGACTGAGTGGGTCCGGTGGTTCTGTAGAAGCGGATGAATGAGTGAATCCTTTAGTCTCACGGATCAGAAACAGCTGGTCCGACGGACTCTTGAAGGTCAGGACTGACGGGTCCAAACGAAGAAGACGCCGAGGCACCAGCTGGAGACCGTAGTCTGAACCTGAACTCCCCACGACTGAAACATGGCCCGCCTCAGAGTCGGACCGGATCGGACATAAACACTGCCGAGCTGCTGTTTGACAGAACCCGTCTCATAAACGCCTCGGCTGTGTTTAACGGCGCCGCTCAGTCCAAATGTTTACGTGTCTGGTATTTTTCAGGGAGGCGGTGGTCTCGGTGGACCGTCAGTCGGAGACGGAGACGGAGGAGTTCCTGCCGCAGAAACGCGCCCGGCTCTACGGCATCACCACCACCAACACGCAGTGTCCGCAAGGTACGCTAGCACGCTAACGCCAAAGTCAACCAATCAGGGCGCGCGGTGAAGTCCACAGGAACCGCTTAAGTAGACGCGACGCTGCTAATATGGCTCTCATAGGTAAAGCTTAGCTAAGTTGAGCAATTATAGCTACGTTGAGCGATTATAGCTACGTTGAGCGATTATAGCTACGTTGAGCGACTATAGCTAAGTTGAGCGATTATAGCTAAGTTGAGCAATTATAGCTAAGTTGAGCAATTATAGCTAAGTTGAGCAATTATAGCTAACTCACAATCTTTGACCCAACTGGTTGATGTTAGCTTAAGTTGACTCAGCCATGATTGCTGTCTTGGTTAACGTGATCTGATACTTGAGCTAATATTAGCTACGGTCAAGCTATCATCGCTATGCTCAGCTCAGCCATTACAACTAACCCTGGCTACGTTCAGCTATCATGGCTAACGATGGCTAATTTCAGCAATCAGTTACAATTAGCTGTTGTGAACCATGGCATATTTAAGCTATAGCTAAAAATGGCTAATGTTGTAAATCGGAGCTAAAGTTAGAGACGGTCAGCTACCATAACAAATACTAGCCAAGCGCAGCTCTCTTAGCTGTTAGCACAGTGATGAACGGTGAAACATCAACAGGTTCAATTAAAGGTCGGATCCTCCCCACTTGTTTTTTTTATGTTTAGCTGTTAGCGGTTAGCATCAACTACTTGCATGATCTCATGATTGTGGTTCCGAGCTTTGGGTTTAGGACTCGTTACTGTGCGGGCAGCATTGAAGAGCTGCTCCTGATTACGACCAGAACCAGAAGCAGTGATTGGTGTGGATCTTGATCTGACCCCAAACCCGATGGCGTGTTTCTTCTTCTTCTCCCCCTCAGCCTACAACTACTGCTCCAACAACGGCGGCTGCTCTCACCTGTGTCTGCCGAAGCTGGGCGGGTTCACCTGCCGCTGTCCGGACGGCGCCAGCGACAGCTGCGAGGAGAGGAACCTCTGATGACTCCGCCCCCACCGCCATTGGGAGAGAGTTATACTTTCCTGAATTTTTACTTTTTTTACTTGAATCGAATGTTTGTACGATGTTTTTTTTTAAAAGATGTTCTGACCTCACGTATTTATAACGTCACGTATTTATGACGTCACACTTCAGGTCGACCGGCGACTCCTGGTCCAAGAGGTTCATCCCAAACGAGGACATTTTATAAAGATGGCGGGTGAAGATGTGCTGAACTTTGACCTCTCACTGTATTTTAGTAGATTCTTTGATTTCAGGTTTTTTTTTGCGTAGAACAATCTGATTTAATTCTGTAGGGCTCAAATGTCGGCTGAACGGTTCCCAAGAGTCTTAAACATGAGCTAATGTTAGCGCTTAATGTTGAAGGCTGACATTAGCCTGTTAGCTCGAGTGTTGAAGGCTGACATTAGCCTGTTAGCTCGAGTGTTGAGAACAACACATCGATGGCTGACATTAGCAAATATTAGCTCAAAGCGTTGAACTACAATTTTGAAAACTGACATTAGCTTAGGCTAACACATAGCCATTGAGCGTTAACGTTAGCTGAGCGCATTAAGCCATAGAGAGCTGACATTAGCTAATGTTAGCTCAGAGCAATACACATGTTAAAGTTCTGGACAGCTAGTTCACGTTAGCTCTGCAACACACAATATGTATAGCTGACATTCGCTAACCTTAGCTCAGAGGTGATACTAGCTAACGTCGTTGGACCGCTGAACATGTGATCAGCTAACATTTACATTGATGTGAATAAATCTATAGATTTAAAATCCAATCAGACTTTTGACGTCGTTAAATGAGGGAATCCTGTAATTATTGTGTTTCAGTAACGTCTCATGATAAAAAGACTTTTTCCATCCCATAAAACTGACATGGACATGTAGCGTTTCCAGTACCTGTGCTACAATGAGCCCGTCGGATGTTCTGTTGTGTATTTTTTATATGAACGTGTAAATAACGAGCCTCTACGCAGACGATACTCTGATTTATGTTAGTGAGACTCACCTGACGACGACGACGATGATGATGATGATGATGAAGATTGTTTCCAGCTTGTTTGTGACGCGTGATGAGTTCATCAAAAATAAAATTCCAGTAACAAACGACTGTCCAGCTGTCTCGTCCTACTTTAACGGGTCTCATCTGGACACGGAACCATCTGGTCTCCGTTCTTCATGGTCTTCTTTAAAATAGGAGTGTAAAATATTTATTCAGTTACCAGTCGGGGTCTCGACTCTGCACCTGTTGGATTTAAATAATTAATGAGGCGCCTTAGAAAACTGTTCAAGACCCAAAATAAAACCAGAGTGAAGCCTCTTCTGGTTCCCACCAGACGGAACGGGACCCTGTCTTCAAACGGGACAAGGTCCCACTCATCAGTCCAGAGAAGATCTCCCAGAAGCCCTGACGGTCATCAAGGTGTGTTGTGGGTAAATTCAGACCAGCGTTCAGGTTCTGCTCTACTGAGGTCATAATGTGGTTGAACGGGGCTGGTACTGATCCAGTCTGTGAGGGGGCGGAGCCTCTGTCGCACAGACCCAGCTGGTGTCAGAGAACCTTTGGTTGAATAACAACAACGCTCCTTCAAAGCCCCTCCTTTCTTTTACGTTGAACTCTTTGGTTCCTGGTCCATGAAGACCTTCAGGAGTTTGGAGTCGTGTTGGTTCAGCTGTAGGATCATAAACTTCTGCTGGTTTTATCGGAGGTTCTGAATCCACGTCTGTTTCCACCGGTTCATGAGCTACGAGGTGAAGGTTTGACGTTCTGCTGCGTCAAACGACTAGGAGACATCCAGAGGTGGTCCCAATGCATGACCTCACAGACCATTGACTGATGACCTCAGAGATTGGTGAACTCAGACTGATGACCTCACAGACTGATGACCTCACACACTGATGACCTCACACACTGATGACCTCACACACTGACCTCACAGACTGATGACCTCACACACTGACCTCAAAGACTGATGACCTCACAGACTGATGACCTCACAGACTGATGACCTCACACACTGACCTCACAGACTGATGACCTCACACACTGACCTCAAAGACTGATGACCTCACAGACTGATGACCTCACAGACTGATGACCTCACAGATTGGTGACCTCACAGACTGATGACCTCAGAGATTGGTGACCTCAGAGACTGGTGACCTCACAGACTGATGACCTCACAGACTGATGACCTCACATTCTCCGTCTGTGAGCAGCTTTCATGTTTGGTATAATTTACCCTTCTGCTCATTAATCCGGTCAGAATCGTTTCAGTGTTTGTTAGTTGGGATGTTGTGGGATCAGACCCCGCCTCCACATGCATCCATCAGTCCTTCTGTAGAACCAGAAACACCCAACACGACCTGTGGTTCTGGAGATGTTCTGTCTGCGGTGTCTAACTCCACCCCTGGATCCTGACGTTTGAACATTTGTCCTGCTTCTAAAACATCTTCAAGCAACTTTAAGTCAGTGGTTATAATGTTATGGCTGATGTCCCAGTTCTACACAGTGGTGTTCTGAAGCCTGCGCCAAACCCCGCACCAGCATGGCAGATGTCTCCCCTCCTCTTCCTCACCTGCAGTCTCCAGGCGTCTGCTGCCCTCTGCTGGACTGAAGACGAACATGCAGGACGTCACTTCCTCTGGAAACCAAAGCCCAACAACAAACAAACAGGAAGTGAACCTCAGTCCTTGTTTCAGTCTTTTAATTTCAGGTTTCAATGATTCTTTAATGAGTGACAGAATGTCTGAGCCCGCAGCCGTCCTCCAGACTCCGCCCACTCCGCGTTGGTTTCGCAGTGACAGGATGGGAAGCTGAGCGCTCACATGATCCAGAAGGTTTAAGACACACGCGCCGATACTCATGGATACCTTAACGTATTTTCCAGCGGGTCATGTGACACACGCCGACAAAAGGTGAGCAGAGAAGAGGTCGCCGCTCCACCCGCTGTCCACATCGACCATCACAGCAGACATGTGGATGGAGGCCAGCAGACGCGCTAAAGCAGTTTAGACTTTGATGGGTGTAGCTGTGGTTGAGGCGCTAACGGACCAGGCCCCGCCCCCTCCCTCTACACGTGATCCGGAGTAATCAGAGTACTTCCTGATTGGCCTGTTTCGTTTGTGACAGCACAGCTTGACCACTGGTGATTTCCTCCACCCTTTAATGTCTGTCTTTCTACCTCCACCTCCCAGCAGCTCCTCAGCGCTGGGCGTCTGCTGTGGACCGGGTCAGGACCAGCGGACCAGAACCTGGTCTCCGTCCACGATGGAGTAAAACTGAAGAGTCATCAGGTCGTTGTCAATCTCGTACTCCAGCTCCATCTTCTGCAGAGAGACAAAGAGAGGGAGAGGGTTTAGAGTTGAAGGTGTAGTTTGTAAAACGTGGAGGAATCTCTTTTATAACATTATCATGTCTCACCGTCGGGGTGGAGTAGCTGAGCTTCAGGTCCGGAGCAGGAATGTTCAGCAGTCGGTGCAGGAGTCCCTTCACCTTCTGAACCAGCATGGAGGCTGAGGAACACAAGGAACACTGTTCATCATCATTTCCCATCATCCTTTGCTCCCGTTGCTCCTGACCTCACGGTCCGCTTTACCTGGAAGCTTCTTCTCAATCGGCTTCTTCTCGGCGGCGTCCGGAAACACAAAGGTGATCCCTGGTGAGGAGACAAGAGGAGAAGGAAAGGTCACGTTCCCACATGTGTGTGTGTGTGAGCCAATCAGGGAGCAGATATCAGAAAGGGGCGGGACTCACTCAACAGCTGGTTTTTCAGGACGAATGGACTCCTCTTCTTCAGCTCACCCTCATCTGGAGCGCCGTACTCTAAAAGGGAGGAGCAGAGATCAGAGGAGGAACTGAAGGAATGTGAGCGTATGTGTGGAAGTGCTCTGCTGTCCCACAGCCCCTGAACTACCCACGGCCAGATCCACGGGGTCTCTTCGTCCAGAGCCGAAACCTACATTCGCTACGACGCCCACCAGCAGTGGGCGGAGCTAAGGTCGATCATTTTTACGTACGCCGCGGTTTGTCTGTCAGATAGTTCCAAAAACCAGACCTTCAGATCTGTGTGTGGACGAGCGTGATGACGAAGACGAGGGTCACAAAGTGTGTCTGGGTTGAATCCCACTCACAGGAGGAGTTCATAAGAACAAAGTTCCCAGATAGCAGAGGAACCGTTTGGACGGACCATGGAGCCTACATGTGGGCGGGGCTTACTGTCGATGAGGCTCAGGTAGCGCGGGTGCTGACAGGTGAACTGGCTGCTGGGTCGACTCCCTCCTCCCGCCTTCAACCAATCCTCTCCGAACATCTTGATGTAGTCGATCTCCGCCCCCCCGCCGCTCCTTTGGGTCGACCTGATGGAAACCGCAGCAACGGGTCAGCGCACGCAAACGAACAGACGTACAACCCAACGGGTTCTGCTCACCTCACAGCCGTTCAGAAACCGTCAGACGACCCAGTTTGGCGATGATGAGCTGGTTGACGGTTTTGGGGTTTCCGTCACTGGAGGTCAGTTGGTTCTTGAGACAGAAGAGCCTCACCAGACTGGACAACTTCGCCAACTCGTCCACCACACACCACTGAGAGAGAGAGAGAGAGAGAGAGAGAGAGAGAGAGAGAGAGAGAGAGAGAGAGAGAGAGAGAGAGAGAGAGAGAGAGAGAGAGAGAGAGAGAGAGAGAGAGAGAGAGAGAGAGAGAGAGAGAGAGAGAGAGAGAGAGAGAGAGACAGACAGACAGACAGACAGACAGACAGACAGACAGACAGACAGAGACAAAGAGAGAGAGAGAGACAAAGACAGAGAGAGAGAGAGAGACAGAGACAGAGAGACAAAGACAGAGAGAGACAGAGAGACAAAGACAGAGAGAGACAAAGACAGAGAGAGACAGAGAGACAAAGACAGAGAGACAAAGACAGAGAGAGAGAGAGACAGAGAGAGACAAAGACAGAGAGAGAGACAAAGACAGAGAGACAAAGGGACAAAGAGACAAAGACAGAGAGAGAGAGACAAAGAGACAAAGGGACAAAGAGACAAAGACAGAGAGACAGAGAGACAAAGACACAGAGAGAGACAAAGACAGAGAGAGAGAGAGAGAGAGACAAAGACAGAGAGAGAGAGAGACAAAGACAGAGAGAGAGAGAGACAAAGACAGAGAGACAAAGACAGAGAGACAGAGACAAAGACAGAGAGAGAGACAAAGACAGAGAGAGAGACAAAGACAGAGAGAGAGACAAAGACAGAGAGAGAGACAAAGACAGAGAGAGAGACAGAGACAGAGAGACAAAGACAGAGAGACAAAGACAGAGAGACAGAGACAAAGACAGAGAGAGAGACAAAGACAGAGAGAGAGACAAAGACAGAGAGAGAGACAAAGACAGAGAGAGAGACAGAGACAGAGAGACAGAGACAAAGACAGAGAGACAAAGGGACAAAGAGACAAAGAAAGAGACAGAGAGACAGAGAGAGAGAGACAAAGACAGAGAGAGAGCGAGAGAGAGCGAGAGAGAGAGACAAAGACAGAGAGAGAGACAAAGACAGAGAGAGAGAGAGAGAGAGAGAGACATCTTCATCATGGAGATCCTAAACCATTATTTGATCTGGATCATCAAATCCCATTTTCAAAAGAATCCTGTCTGGATGGTTCTGGTTCTAGTTGAAGCTAACAGAACCAGCGGCGCCGAACGAGGGCGAGGTTGGATGACCACACTGACCTCACTGATGTTGTTGTCCTGCAGGTTGAGGGACGTCAGAGCGGGGAACATGGCGGTCTGACCTCCTGTGGACGAGAGACGGAGAGTTGGATTACCCCCGTCGAGACGCTACCTGCAGTGCATTCTGGGAGTAATGAGATGATGATGTGGTGGATGCATCTAAAGAGGTCATGAGGGACGTGAAATCTTCTGAGGGTTTGGACCGGACCGCTACCCACCAGAACCCTCCAGACTTCTCTATTACTACATATACTTAAATGTATATGTATATATATGTATGTGTATATATATGTGTATATATATGTATATATGTATATTTATATATATGTATAAGGTGTCTGGATCACAGCTGTTTGGATCTTTACCAGGAGCGGTGTCATCGAGTCGGAGTTCTGAGAGTCCGGTCTGGGACAAGTCCAGCCTCTCCAGTCTGCAGAAACGACACCGGTGTCAACAAAAACACAAACAAGCACAGCCTGCAGATATCCTCCAGATATAAATATATATATATATATTTTCTACATTCACTGGTTGCCTAGCAACAGACATCGTTTAGGAGACTCTACGGCTGGAGCCTCTGAGGTCTGTGACTTGGATCAAGCCCCCTGATGGTGTGGCGTTGTGGGCGTGTCCGTACCTGGGCAGAGCGGCGAGGCAGAGCACGGTCTCCTGGACCAGAGGATTGCAGCACAGAACCAGATCCCTCAGGGACTGCAGGACTCCCTCAGGCCTTGGAAAAGGGGGCAGCGTTAGCGGCGTCCACAGGGGGACCAGGACAACACAAACAGGAAGTACAAAGACCACTCTGACCTCTGCAGCGCCGTCATGCCGTTTCCCTCCAGGCTGAGCTCCTCCAGCTTCGGCCAACAGGGGGCGACCTCCAGAACCTGATCAGACCGGACCAGTATGAAACATCCCCCGTGAAGTTACGTTTGTAAAGAAGAAGAGTTTATTTCACACAGCTCTACGCGCACACACACACACACACACACACAGGTGTGTGTGTGTGTGTGTGTGTGTGTATATATTTATAAGTACGAGGAGAGCTTGGTTAGCTAACCGTCATCATCATCCTCATCAAGAGTCTAATACAGCGCCCGCTGACCGGTACCACGGTAACCAGATCATCAATGTAAAACTGACTTAACCTGGCAGTGGTCATAATGATGTGGCTGTTGGTGTATCTGCTGCTTTTACCAGTGATGTAAATCCTTTTATGAGAAAAACACCAGAGATCTGAGAAAACACACTCACACACAGTCTCACACACACATATACACACACACTCTCTCATACACACACACACACACACTCTCTCTCACACACAGTCTCACACACACACACACACTCACACACAGTCTCACACACACATACACACACACACTCTCTCATACACACACACACACACACTCTCTCTCACACACAGTCTCACACACACATACACACACACACTCTCTCATACACACACACACACACACACTCTCTCTCACACACAGTCTCACACAAACACACACACTCACACACAGTCTCACACACACACACACACACAGTCTCACACACACACACACACACACACAGTCTCACACAAACACACACACTCACACACAGTCTCACACACACACACACA
>JBBDHG010000230.1:105000-162500 GCA_037951165.1 Lophius americanus | reverse complement strand
ACGGCCCTGAACGCACACACCCACGTCTGTTAACGCCTCCTCGCCATGATGTCACAACATTATGTTTCCTCTCAAGGACGGAGGCGTCTGATCAAACATCAAAGCCCTTTCATGTCCCCGTCAGCACAGGAATCATGGGAGAGAAAGTTTCTGGCACATTCTTCTTATTTGGGGCTTTTATCCGTTTAATATCCAAGAGAGTATTTTACTAAGGTTTACTATTAAAGGAATGTTTTTAATGAATCAAAAATAACTTTAAAGGCTTTGATGGGGACGTTTTGTATTTCATGGATAATCGGCCATCGTGTAATTTGATTACATCAGCTCAAGCGTCTGGTGAAGCAGCTTTTTACTAACTCTCATGAAGTCTGACCGGCTGATAACGACCTTTTCTTCTTCAGAGTTTAAAATCAGAATGACTCATGTGTTTGAAGGGCTCTTATTTTGAAGGACTACACTGGAAGTAACAATCCTGGTCAGCATGAAAGTGAAAATAAAACTTTTTCACGCCTCCTTCCGTCTGTTCTATGTTCTATGTTGGCTATGCAGAACAAATCCTACTAGCAGTGGATAACGCCTCCTCCTCCGTGGCCCTTTGTTTCACATGTGGCGTCCCACAGGGCTCCGTCCTCGGCCCCTTGCTGTTCAGCATCTACATGCTGCCACTGGGTCGGATTATAAACGGGTTCAGTCACATTCTTATGACGATATTGGGACTCAGAACGAGTCAATCAATCAAACGTTTCATACGACATATTCTTGCTCAGGCCAGCCACGCCCCAAAGGAGGGCGGTGACATCACCGCTGTCACAAGAACAGCGTTTGTTTAAAAGGTGAAGAATTGGTTCTGTTTTCACAAGATCGCATTTTCAGGAGCCCGTAAACAAAGCAAAAAAAAAAGAAGAAGGTCAAAACACTTGACACTAGGGGGCGCTCATGAACTGCAATATGAAGAATGTGGATGTTGCTTGGTGACCTCTTGGTTGTATTTTATTGAGGAATTATGGAGTGATCTCAAAATCAGGACTTACCTGCTGTTGGTGGTACCAGGCCCACATACCGCACTGTGGCCCGCTCCCCCCCGCAGGACACCCGCCTGCCCACCGCGTCTGCAGGCACATCCAGCTCCACCTGGTGCTCTCCCATTGAAGCCTCTAGTTGAACGTTAGCTGTTAGCAGCAGAACAGGAGTTTATTTCCACCGGGTCTCCCTCTAGTACCAATGAACGCCATGGTTCTCTACATGCGTTAATCGATCCGCTACTCCTTGAGAACAGAACCTTCCGAAAAATAACAGAAGGCTCGGGAGAACTCACCTGTCAGCCATGAGAGGCTTTAATGCTTAACGTGGACAACTTCTCCGTACGAGCACTGATGGATGAAGTATTCAGATCCTTCACTTGAGTCAAAGTACTTGTACTTGTGCATAAAAACACTCCAAGAAAAAGTCCTGCATTCAAGACTTTACTTAAGTCAAGGTATGCAAGTATTAGCAAAATAAAATTCCCCTGAACATGTCAAAATAAAAGCACTCATTGTGCAGAGGAATGGTTCCTCTCAGTGTTTTACTATTATATGGGATATATTTTTATTAATATGTAGACCTATGTTACATTTCCCTGCCGTAGATATTGAGGGTAATGTAGTTTAATCTTTAATATTCTCCTAGCATCTCTGTCCTGTGAGAACTATGGACCTCTAAAAAGTCAACTTTTCATTACATCAGCCTGTTTTATTCTCCAGATAATCTAAGTAATAGTTTCCCAACTCACAAAGACACATTAAATCATCCCGTTATTTAATTAATTCCATTAATTAGATAACTAATTACATTGAAATGCAACTAATACCACACTGTAAAAATACTGTTAAATACACTATTTAAAAAAAACTCTGGTATTTCATGCGTTTTATTACAGATTACACAAACATAGTGAGTCTTACCTGTCCATTAAATAGGACGGATGTTGTTCATTTTAACTTTATCTTAGTCATTTGACGTTTTTATAACCTAAACAACTAACTTTAATTGAAATAAAATAGGCTTTTTGGCTAAATCTGGTACATCCATCTTTCTTCGGAACAGGGCGTTCAAATATTGAATTCCATTGTTGCTTTCAAACGATTAGAAACATGTGAAAATATTAACAATGTGTGTGAAATAATTACCGGTGATGGTTTTAAGGCGTAGCTCCTTCTAGCCGGTTAGCTAGCAGCCAAACCAAAACACCTCACGCCTCACCGGAAAGGACACTTTTCGCTGCTGCACCCGTTTCCTGTTAGGTGAGAAATTACAACGTCATTTCTGAGAGGGATTTGACTGCATTTAACACAGAGAATAATATAGTATATATGTTTGATGTTTACTTTGATAACCTGTTGTTTTTACTTTAAACCCTAACTTTTATTAGCGTTAAAAAAAAGCAGAACCTTCTCCGTTGTTATTGTACCGGTCGGAATTATTTCCCAGAAGGACCGCAGTGTATCGCTAGCAAAACGTGTGAACGATAGCCGATATAAAATCTTAGAAATTATCTTTAATGCTGCAATAAATGTGAGAAATTACTCAACTAAACACGTTTTAAAGAAGTTTGTTGACTGGCGCTGGAATAATTTGTAAGAAATCATGAAGAAGAAACGCGAGCAGAGGTTTGTTTACACTTTTTTTTAATCCCCACGGTAAAGTGAATTAAGTCATTTCTGTGATGTTGTCACTTTTTGTTATAATGTTAATGAGTGTTTCTCTCTGAGACAAATTAGTTTTACCACAATGAACAGCATGAGACTGAACAATAACTTTACTTTTGTTCTGTTCTGTTGTGTGAATTAAGAATCTTATTCTGTCTATATACTATCCTGTTCAGTCTAGCGGTACTCTGTTTTTGTCTATTGGAGTTTGTTGTAATTTTTGTGCACTTGTCATAATGTTGGAGCTATGGAGGGTCTCTGAGGTTGAGTTACGGTTGAGTATCTTACTGGATTGTTCAAAACTTTCTCTGTGAGTGAGAAAACACCCGAGGAATGGAGGAAAAGTGTCCTTATTTGTGATCTTCTACACAAAAAAGATTTATGAAAGAGTTCTGGACGCAGGTGAGGAGACATTCTGTGAGCAGCAGGATGAATGCATGCCAAGAAAGAGCTCTAGAGATGAGATGTTTACTCTGAGCGTCCTGATGGAGAAGAACAGAGAAGGTCAGAAGGAGTTTAGAGGAGGTGTAGGACGGAGTGGCGAGTTAGAAAATTTGGGATTGCATGAGGAGGTCTGGAGGGACAGGAAGTGTGTTAGAGTGGTCCAGGATATGTATGAGAGAAGCATGATAGCGGTGAGGTGTGCAGTCGGAGTGACGGAGTGGAAATGGGACTGCATCAAAGATCGACTTTGAGCCCCTTCTTGTTTGCTATGGTGATGGACAGACTGACAGAGGAGGTCAGCAGGAGTCTCCATGGACTATGATGTTTGTGGAGGACATTTTGATCTGTACGGAGAACCAGGAGCAGGTGGAGGAGAACTTGGAGTTGGAGGTATGTGCTGGAGAGAAGAAGAATGAAGACAGAATACATGTGTGTGAATGAAAGGGAGGCAGTAGAGGTGGAGGAAGGACAGGATTAGAAAGGAGACATCAGAGGGACAGTCCAGGTTAGACGTCCTGGAGACAAAGTCAGAGAGGACAGATTGAGATGGTTCTGACCCGTGAAGAAGAGGAGGGATAGTGGATCTACTGGTAGAAGGATGGTGGAGCTGCAGGCAGGAGAAGAAGTTCTGTTCCGTTGGTTCTGATAGAAAGATGTGAAAACACACTGCGTCACAGAGGCAGGTGGTTATAATGTTATGGCTGGTCAGTCTGTGTCACCGGTGTGTCACGGCTGTCCTGGATCCTCACTTATGTGTTTTCTGTCCTCAGTGAGGAGGCGTCGCCGGGTCAAGAGTCAGCTGACTATGTGGTGGGTCAGGTGTCGGGAAGTCTGTTCCAGGAGAACTCTGCTGGTTCTGGATCTGGATCGTCGCTGTCGGCGCTGTTCTGCAGCACGGCTCCAGCAGGACCTCTGGTGTTCCAGCCTGCTCCCAAGGTTACGACCGTTTCTTAGTATCTGGAGAAAAGTTCCAGAAGGGTGTCGCCGAGATTCTAATTCTGTTCATCCTGCAGTTTGTTCAGAAGAACCCAGAACCGACGGAACCGCAGAAGGAAGGTCCAGAGGTGAAAGGTCAGTCCGCCAAGAAGAAGAAGCAGCTGCAGGAGAAAACAGAAGCTGAGCAGAAGCTGGAAAACAGGTGAGGAGCCGTGAAACAGGTCGGAGCTTTCACCTCTTCATCCCACTCATCCTCTTCCTCTGTCCGTCGGTTTCCAGGGAGATGAGCTTACAGAACGCGGATGAGGCCGAGGAAGGACAGGAGGCGGCCACGAAGAAGAAGAAGAGGAAAGCGGCGGAGATGGCCGCGGAGAACGACGTGGAGCACTGGGTGATGAAGAGGCAGAAGATGAAAGCCAGGAAACAGGAGGAGGCGACGAAGAGGAGCAGGACGGTGTTTGTGGGAAACCTGCCCATCAACTGCAACAAGAAGGTACGGAGGGACCGACGCCGCCGAGGAATAACGTTTATCCTCTGGATGCACATCCTTTTAAACATCTCCTCAAAGTTTGGCTCTTTTTAAAATATCGCCGACTCGGCAGAATCCACATTTTTCACCCGATGTTTATCTTTCTGTTTCCTTTAAATGCTTTTATTCTGAAGGGTCACAGTGGAAGTCATGTGGGTCAGCATTGTGTATGTGTTCTGACGTCCCGATTTTAACGCCTGTTTCTTTGGAAGTGAAAACAACACTTTGTCAGTCCCTGATAGATGATCAGCCATAACATTATAACCACCTGCCTTTATTCCATTTTTGCTGAGTGACACATTGTTTTGGTCTGTTTGTTGTTCAGATGCTTCAGAGTCTCTTCAAGGACGACGGGCCCATCGAGTCGGTCCGGTTTCGCTCTGTGGTAAAAACTCACACAAATGTCATTCAGTGTCTTTTGATGGACGTGGGTGTCGGACCTCCACGCAGTCTTACTTCACAAGTAGCAACAAAAACAACCGCCATCAAAGACTGATGATGTCTCATGACCACGGTCCGAGCGTTCGGCGCCGCTCTACTCCAGGAATGCCGTCATAAAGATTTTATAATTTGGTTATGAACACTTTATAAGTAAAATAGTTAACGTTTAGAAACTGTTGATAACGTAACTTTCAATTTATCAACGTGGCTCACTATTTGGCAACATCAAGTCAGCAGTACAGACTAGTGGGCTCCCTATTTGGCAAGCGTCAGGTTCCTGATAGCCTTCATATTTAATGAGTTAAAGCAGCTAATTAATGATTCGTAAAGTGTTTATAACTTAATGAGTAAGCTACGTACAAGTTTATAAAATCCTTAGTAAGGCGGGTCTCGTTGTAGAATGGTACTGAATTTTCTAAGCAGCACCAAGATCGCTGGAAGGTGATGCAAAGCAGAACATAAACACACAGGATGACCTCGCCCGTCAGTCACATGACCTCTTTCCCCCTGCAGGTCAGAGAGGATCCCTCCATGTCCCGAAAGGTCGCGGTCATTCAGTAAGTTTCCGCCGCGGGTCTGTAGAATTAAAGACCGGCTTTCGGACCCGTTCCTTCTGGATAACTGAACCGGTTTCTACTTCACAGGCGCAAAGTTCACCCCCAGAAGCAGAGCGTGAACGCCTACCTGGTGTTTAAGGACGAGGAGGGCGTGGCCAATGCGCTAGAGAGGTGAGCCGCCGAACCACACAACAGGTCCTTCAGAACCTCCGTGTTTACTCTCAGAACCGACAGGCTGTCATTCTTCGCCCGCAGAAACGGGATGGAGATCGAGACGGACTTTCACATCCGGGTGGACAGAGTGACGGACAGCTCAGCGGTGAGTCTCCGGCCCTCCTTTGACCTTTGACCCCCGATGAAAGTAGATTCTGTTCATGGTGCTCACGTTTGCTCACGCTGTCTTGCAGCACGATCACAAGCGCTCCGTCTTCGTGGGGAACCTCTCGTTCGGTGAGTCTCTGCCAGGCGCCGCTGAAGCTGCGGGGTGAAGGTGCTTGTTGTTGTTGTTGTTGACGCGCGTGTTTGTTTACAGAGATCAAGGAGCTGGCGCTCAGGCGACATTTTGAGGACTGCGGCAAAGTGGAGGCGGTGCGTCTGGTACGAGACCAGAACTCCGGACTGGGGAAAGGATTCGGTTACGTCCTCTTTGAGGTATTTTAGACCCGTTTCCCCTCTCTGACCTTTGACCTCCCGAGTGAAAGCAGCTCTATGATGAAGACCCTCCTCAAATGATGTAATATAATATATGTAATATAAATGTAGAAGGATCCGGCAGGATGATGATGGGTTACTTTCCGCCTTTGATCTGACGGTTCTTTAAAATACTGCAGAACCTTTGGTTCTCCGTACCGGCGCCGTTCAGACCCACTTTGATAAAGTGTTGAAGTATTGGCGCCCATGAGGGGTTTAGGTGAATCTTTCCGATGGTGAAGGTAAAATGTTTTCTTGCTGTTTTTCTTTCTTTCGGGTCGGGCTTCACTTTTTCTGTCCCTCTGCTACAGAACTCTGACTCGGTTCAGCTGGCGCTGAAGCTGGAAGGCACCAAACTGGAGGGCAGGACCGTCCGGGTGAAGAGGTCCATGAAGAAGGAGAAGCTGAAGACCAAAACAGAAGGCAAAGGATTCCAAGGGAGGGGCGCCAGAGACCCTAAAGGCAACACGAAGCCGGCGGGTAGAGACCCGGCGAGGGGGGCAGGTCAGCGCGGCAGAGGACCCACAAAAGGCCCGGGGCGGGAAAGAGGGGGCGGTCCTGGTGGGTTCAAGCCTCAGAGGAAATTCTCGGGAACCCAGCAGATGAAAGGTTCCGGCTCTTTCAAAGGAGAGATGGTGGATCCAAACAAAAAGATGAAAAAGAAAGGAGTGAAGAAGAAGGTGAAGCCCAACAAGACTGTCCACATCTGAAGATCAGGTCCAGCAGCAGAAGATGGTTCTGGTGAAGAACCACAACCATCTTCTCATGTTCAAAACTAGACAGCTGTCTGTCGTATTTGATTTTCTGTTTGTGTTTTATTATCTTCAAATAAAGTTTCACTAAGTCCTCCCAGAATTTGTCGTGAAAAAATGTTTGGTTTATAAAACCTTCGTCTTCGTTTGGTCCAGATCCACCTGAACAGTCTGGACCCAAAGACGTTAAACAAACAGCCATGGTATCGGCCCGGATCAAACTGGTTCCCTAAGTTAACACTGTAAAAACACTGAACTCAATGGTTTGGACTTCAGCACACGGACCCAGAAGATCATCATCTGGTAACCTGTCAGTGGGTGGGATATATTACCTGGTTACCCTTCAGTAGGTGGTATATTACCTGGTTACCATGGTTACCTGTCAGTAGGTGGATATTACCTGGTTACCATGGTTACCCGTCAGTGGGTGGTATATTACCATGGTTACCTGTCAGTGGGTGGGATATATTACCTGGTTACCACGGTTACCTGTCAGTGGGTGGGATATATTATCTGGTTACCATGGTTACCCATCAGTGGGTGGTATATTACCTGGTTACCCATCAGTGGGTGGTATATTACCTGGTTACCATGGTTACCTGTCAGTGGGTGGGATATATTACCTGGTTACCAATCAGTAAGTGGTATATTACCTGGTTACCTGTCAGTAGGTGGTATATTACCTGGTTACCATGGTAACCTGTCAGTAGGTGGTATATTACCTGGTTACCATGGTAACCTGTCAGTAGGTGGTTTACTACATTGTTACCCATCAGTGGGTGGTATATTACCTGGTTACCCTTCAGTAGGTGGTATATTACTTGGTTACCCCTCAGTAGGTGGTATATTACCTGGTTACCATGGGTACCTGTCTGTGGGTGGTATATTACCATGGTTACCCTTCAGTAGGTGGTATATTACCTGGTTACCATGGTTACAGGTAGTGATGGTGAACTTGCACTAAGTCAGACCGACGGTGGAGAAACCTTTGGAGAGAAAACAAAACCAAACGCCTTCATAGTTTGTTCAGGTGTTTTTATTTTTCTCTGAAGAGGAGGGACCTCTTGGAAATGAACCAAACATTTAACCACTTTTAAAAGTCTAGACAGAACAGAAAGACGACAGACGACAAAACAATAAATAGGGAAAACTCCTGCGGCATTCCATTACTGATGACCTACAGACGGCGGCCATCGTGTGACGTCCCCCCTGAAGGGTGATGTAGCACCTAACCCTCGTTAAAACAAACTGATGGTGGTACCGGAAACTCTTTACCCCAAAACGGGTCTTTTGAGTAACAAACAAACAACCGTGATGAATTTAAAAACAACAACTCCATTGAAGACGCCTCGACGATGGCGAGTGACGCGCGTCGGCTGGAGAGATGGAGGCCGAGGCGTTGGCAGGTCATCATGGAAGGAGGAGGAGCTTCTTCTCATTCTATATCATCCTCACTCAGACTCTGTGCACTCACGATCCGCTGCAGGAGCAGAAGACAGGAGGTGAGGAAGATGAAGATGAGCAGAAGACAGGAGGTGAGGAAGATGAAGATGAGCAGAAGACAGGAGGTGATGAAGATGAGCAGAAGACAGGAGGTGAGGAAGATGAAGATGAGCAGAAGACAGGAGGTGAGGAAGATGAAGATGAGCAGAAGACAGGAGGTGAGGAAGATGAAGATGAGCAGAAGACAGGAGGTGAGGAAGATGAAGATGAGTCGGACACGCTGGTTCTGGTGATTCCAAACCTTTAATATCCTCCATGTCAGTGGTTCCCAACTGTAAATATGATCTATGTCAGTGGTTCCCAACTGTAAATACGACCTTTGTCAGTGGTTCCCAACTGTAAATACGACCTTTGTCAGTGGTTCCCAACTGTAAATACGATCTATGTCAGTGGTTCCCAACTGTAAATACGATCTATGTCAGTGGTTCCTCACCTTTAATTTTAACCTTTGAACCACTGGTTATATCAAAGTTGGAAGGGCGGAGTCAGAACAGGGGGGTGTGGTTACCTGGCTGATGGTGGGCAGTTTGATGAGCAGCATCTGGAAGACGGGCGGCGGCAGAGTCTGCTGCAGCACCTGCAGCAGCTGCTGGGGTTGACCGCACACGGCGATGGCGTTGGTCAGGTGCTCCACACCATTCTCATAATCACCTGTGGAGACACAGACGGACATGAAGACACCTGTCCTACACTTTGACGGCCGTCAGACGGACTTGTTATTACAGACATGCTGCATGTCTGGGTGAATATTACTTCAAACGGTTGTGTTCACACTGCAGGGAGAATGTAACCTATAAACATAAACATCACTACAGCCACTGTAAACATCACTACAACCGCTGTAAACATCACTACAACCGCTGTAAACATCACTACAACCGCTGTAACATCACTACAACCGCTGTAACATCACTACAACCACTAAAAACATCACTACAACCACTGTAAACATCACTACAACCGCTGTAACATCACTACAACCACTGTAAACATCACTACAACCACTAAAAACATCACTACAACCACTAAAAACATCACTACAACCACTAAAAACATCACTACAACCACTGTAAACATCACAACAACCACTAAAAACATCACTACAACCATTACAAACATCACTACAACCACTGTAAACATCACAAC
This sequence comes from Lophius americanus, assembly GCA_037951165.1. Taxonomy (NCBI): domain Eukaryota; kingdom Metazoa; phylum Chordata; class Actinopteri; order Lophiiformes; family Lophiidae; genus Lophius; species Lophius americanus. Next base: position 152,815 of record JBBDHG010000230.1, on the reverse strand, counting down.
AACCACTAAAAACATCACTACAACCATTACAAACATCACTACAACCACTGTAAACATCACTACAACCGCTGTAAACATCACTACAACCGCTGTAAACATCACTACAACCGCTGTAACATCACTACAACCGCTGTAAACATCACTACAACCACTAAAAACATCACTACAACCACTGTAAACATCACTACAACCGCTGTAACATCACTACAACCACTGTAAACATCACTACAACCACTAAAAACATCACTACAACCACTAAAAACATCACTACAACCACTGTAAACATCACAACAACCACTAAAAACATCACTACAACCATTACAAACATCACTACAACCATTACAAACATCACTACAACCGCTGTAAACATCACTACAGCCACTAAAAACATCACTACAGCCACTGTAAACATCACTACAACCACTGTAAACATCACTACAGCCACTGTAAACATCACTACAACCTCTAAAAACATCACTACAACCACTGTAAACATCACTACAACCACTGTAAACATCACTACAACCACTGTAAACATCACTACAACCTCTAAAAACATCACTACAACCACTGTTAACATCACTACAACCACTATAAACATCACTACAACCACTGTAAACATCACTACAACCACTGTAAACTTGACTACAACCACTAAAAACATCACTACAACCATTACAAACATCACTACAGCCACTGTAGACATCACTACGACCGCTGTAAACATCACTACAACCACTAAAAACATGACTACAACCACTAAAAACATCACTACAAACATTACAAACATCACTACAGCCACTGTAAACATCACTACAACCACTGTAAACATCACTACAACCACTAAAAACATCACTACAACCATTACAAACATCACTACAGCCACTGTAGACATCACTACGACCGCTGTAAACATCACTACAACCACTAAAAACATCACTACAACCATTACAAACATCACTACAGCCACTGTAAACATCACTACAACCACTGTAAACATCACCACAACCACTAAAAACATCACTACAACCGCTGTAAACATCACTACAACCGCTGTAAACATCACTACAACCATTACAAACATCACTACAGCCACTGTAGACATCACTACAACTGCTGTAAACATCACTACAACCGCTGTAAACATCACTACAACCGCTGTAAACATCACTACAACCGCTGTAAACATCACTACAACCACTAAAAACATCACTACAACCATTACAAACATCACTACCGCCACTGTAAACATCACTACAACCACTAAAAACATCACTACAACCATTACAAACATCACTACAACCACTGTAAACATCACTACAACCACTAAAAACATCACTACAACCACTAAAAAAATCACTACAACCATTACAAACATCACTACAGCCACTGTAAACATCACTACAACCACTAAAAACATCACTACAACCATTACAAACACCACTACAACCAGTGTAAACTTCACTACAACCGCTGTAAACATCACTACAACCGCTGTAGACATCACTACAACCACTGTAGACATCACTACAACCGCTGTAAACATCACTACAACCACTAAAAACATCATTACAGCCCCTGTAAATATCACTACAAACACTGTAAACATCACTACAATTGTATCAATGATATAACAACCACCATAAACGCTATAATCACTACAACCGCTACAAACATCACTATAAACCCTATAGAGATTGCTACAACCACTATAAACACTATAAGGATTACTACAACCACTACAAACATCATTACAACCGCTGTAAGCATCACTCAGGATGGATGTTAACACCTTGTGTGAACAGATGCTCAGAACTTCAATGTGTGAACAGGTGTTGTATTACCTTTGGCCAGAAGTTCCTCCCCTGTTTGGATCTCCTCCAGGAAGAACTTCTGGACAGCTTCGGCGTCCTTCAGGTCTGGGAGCTGCAGGACAGACAACAATCAGTTGAACTCCTCCTTCCAAACATTGTGAACTTTCTTTAGGTCAAATGTCAATCTGGTTTGGTATTTAGTTTGTTTGTTTTTCACCTATACTGGTTCTGTACTGGTTAACAGAGAAGGCTTCTCCAGTCTTGTGCGGGACCCTGATTGTGAACCTCATTAGCTAGCATAGCCGGCTAGCAGCTAGCCAGTGCCAGTGCCAGCCATATGCACCAAATCTGGAATATACCGGAGCAACGGTTGAGGAATTACAGCCCTAGTGTCGTCACGGAGGTCCATGTGGGTTCAAAAAAGTTGGGGATGTTATGGAATCGTCATCGCGGCATCCGCATTAGGGAACATTCTAATTCTTAACGCGATAACTGGAAAACTATTTAACTATTTCATTTCCAACATTGCGCCTACATATATCTTGGTGAGAGGAAGTGGATTGACTTTGGGAATGGTCAGTCGTACATTTCAGACACTAGGGGGAGCTCTATGTACAAACGGCCATCACTTCTCAACCGTTGGTCCGATTTAGTCCAGATTTGGAGCGGATGAATGGATTTGAGGATATCTACAATGTATATATCTATCTAAACGGTTATTAATCCCAAAAGGGGAACTTTTGTCGTTACAAGTGCTCCAACAGGCAGACATAATGTCACATTTAATTTTAAGAGTGCATTTGGTGGGATTTCTGGCACAACACAGGGAACTGGGGGCTTCTCAGCGATAAACCCTTGCTGTCAGGGATGGCAGGCCTATATTTTAAACCCGATTGTGAATATGGTGCATGAACTTAAATACAGGACACAAAGTCATTTGAATATAGTTGCATCGTTTCTTCGGAGGAAGATTTGACGCAGTCAGAACGACTCAGTGGGCTTCCTGTTACGACTGTCTGAGTGACCGGTCACGTCTGGAGCTGAACTGACCTTCGCCAGTCCTGTCTTCTCTTTGGCCGCCTGCTGCTTTACCCTCCCTGCAACAGAAACACAAAACAAAGGATCTTAATCATCAGTCACTGGAAACAATCAGGTCGCTCTGTTTCCTCCAGCCCAGATTTGTTGTTGTTTCATTCCAACTGGCCATGTAGGATTTAAAATCATCTTGTGCTGATAAGGTACAATTATCAATAAAGATTGGTTTGAAAACTTGAGAGGCAAGAAGTTTGTTACCTAGCAACATGCTGACGAGACAGACACAGGCTGCCCCAATGGTTGTATGTAAATACACCTTTTAACAATCATTATCAAATTAAATAATTGAAACATTATTTCGAATCCCTGATATTTGTGAAGACAGTAAATGTATTCCACTATTGTCGTATTTGTCTAAACCCATTCTTCCTCTGTTTATTGTTCTTGTCCGAATAACATTTTTTAAAGTAAAGAGTACGGGGTTGAGGATGGAGCCCTGGGGGACACCAGAGGTCAAAGGGGTCACCCAGTGGGAGGCATTTACCATGGCTGTTAAAAAAAGTCCAATTGGATAAGAAGGATTTTCTTTAGCATTATAACGCATGTGAAGACTTTTTCTAACTTGATACAAATACAAAAGTATAAGAATAGTTTACTAAAAACGCATTTAATTAAACTGGACTCTTTTCCATGAAAGACAAAATGTAATCACGAAATTATTATGTCACTATTATTATGTGACACAAAAAACATTTTTCGATGTTTTCTTGGTGAGGATATTTTCCGAATTTCAATTTCTGTCAATAAGGACGAGATAAAAACGGGGGTTTATTGTTCGGCCGAACTAAAATGAAGCCTTAAAGGGTTCGCCCCAAACCGGAAGTCAACTCCACTAAGTGAGCTTATCGGTGGTTTAAGTGCGGGACGTTAAAACGTTCGTTAACCACACGGGATTTAACAAGAAGCCTCAAAACGAGCGGACGTTGCCGGAACGAGCAAAATAAAGCGACAGTTTGAACCGAACCGAACCGGAGGAGGAGGTCGACACTCACGCTCGCGCAGCCTGTTCTTGAAGTTGGGGTCACTCCGTCTCTTCCGGTCAAAATAAATGCAGTAACCGACGAACAGCGCGCCGCAAACCCCCGCGGCTAAAGCGCTTGTCTTCCCGCCCATCATGACTGCCGGGACCCGCTCGGTTGACGGAGGGTTTCTGGTCAATTTGTCGTTTTTCCTCCGGGGCTCGGTTTGTGTCAGGCAGCTGGCGCAGCGGCTCCGGGGAAGAAGGACCCGGAAGGACCCCTGGGTTTAAGACCGTGTAGTCGTCGGCAAGATGCCTGACTGAAATGTGAAGCATTTACAAATGATTTTATATATAAATATTCATATAGTGGTCGGTATATATTTATGCACAGACTACACACCCAGTGTATTTATAGACCGGAATATTTTGATTTATATTATTTTAAATAAAAATTAAAGATTTGACTTCATCATATATATTTATATAAAATAAAATAAAAACGAAGGGGAACTCTTAACCGTGGCGGTGTGACACCAAACAGGTGAACCTCCAGGGACATCCGTCCGTCCATTCAAGAAGAACAAGTGACCGTGAATCAGTTTCACCTGTTTTGGTACAAATTAAAGTGACAACAGGTGAAATGGACAGACAAACAAACAAGGTTCTGGTTCTGCATTGAGTGTCGACGATCCATTTCTCCCTTCTTATCTTTCCTGACTGATTCTTCTCCAGTTTTAGGTTCTGCTGGTGTCGTGGACACTGCTTGTGACCCGAGGAAGAACCTGCGGCCCACTAACGCTACACAGGTAGTCCAGCTCCACCAGGATGGTTTATCCCTCCGTGTCTCCCAGCAGACTGCATGAGGGCCCGGCGTCCTCCACTGGACCTGTGCTCACAGACCGGCACCGTGGAGCTCAACTGTTGTTCACCAGAGAACAGCAGAATTTGTAGGTTCTCCATTGGTGCCCCCTTCTTTTCACAGATGAGAGCACGTACTGACGGGGGTCATGTGGTAGACGTGACAGAGTCTGGAGACGCCGTGGAAAAAGTTCTGCTGCTGCATCATTGTCCAGCAGAACCGGTGTGGTGGTTGGTCACTGATGGTCTGGGGAGACAGATCTTTGGATGGTCTCACAGAACTCCATGGGTTAGCCAACAATACCCTGACTGGTTAGGTACCAGGATTAAACTCAGACCCACTATGAGACCTTACACTGGTCCAGTGTACCCTAGGTTCCTCCTGGTCCAGGACAAGGCCCGGCCTCATCTGACCGAGTGAGTAGGCGGTTCCTGGAGGATGAAGGTATTGATGCCATTGACTGGTCCTCATGTTCCCCGAACCTGAATCCATCTTAGAACCTCTGAGACGTTCTGTATCGCCAAATCAGACGCCAGAACCGCAGACCACAGACGGTCAAGGAGCCTTGATCCAGGTCTGGGAGGAGATCGCCCAGGACCTCCTCCTCTCATCGGAGCAGACCCAGACGTTTTCAAAAGGTCCCTTTGGCATGTGGGGGTCAAACACACTCCTGGGTCACATTATGTGTTGTTGTGATAGAATTTACTGGAGTTGGATAAGAACCTGTGATTTCAGTTCTTCACTTTGATTTTCGGTGTCATTTAGATTCCAGACGTCAATGTTTTCATGAATTTGTTTTCTGTTCATCGTTCTTACATAGTTTTTGTTTCAAACAAATTAAACAATATATATCAACAAAGATTTTCAACTTGAATGTTTCTTTATATCAAGATCTGGATATATATATGTATGCATATATACATATATATATATATATATATATATATATATATATATATATATATATATATATATATATATATTTATTATTATGTTATTATCATGATTATTATTATAAAGTTCCTGGAAACATGTCATCTACTCCTGGAGCTGTAGGTGGCGATATTGTGCTGAAACGCTGGATGACGAGGCCAACAGAGGAAGCAGGAAGTCCCCAAAGAAGACGAAGAAGAAAAGAGGATGTCCGTAATAAAGTAGAAGAAGAAGAACGAGGACGCTACCAGAGTTTTATCCTGTTCGTTTTATGAGAGACTTGATTCTATTTTGTCAACAGAAGAAGGTTAAAGACATATTTTCATCTCAAACGTAAGTAAACATTGAACATAGATCGAAGTTTCTTATCGTTGTCATGTTTATTATGAGTAAATAACCGTTTAGCTGTTATTAGCATCTGTTTTACATAAAAATACACCATGTTTTAAACAACATTGAAGCTCAATAGATTCATTTTTATATCGTATTTGTGTTTGGCTTTGTTATTTATCATTTTCAATGAGCTTCCTCTAATTAATAACATTAGCCGACAGTAAGCTAACTTTACTTTAGCTTGGCTAACAAGCCAAAAGAAAACAGATTTTCTGCACAACTACCAAAACATTAAAAAATATGGAGAACAAAGGTAGATGATGAATCAACTAAGACACAACATTTGTAAAATAAATAATATTTGTAAAATAAATAGCCTCTTGAACATATTTTGTACAATGAAGGAGTGAAGAATAATCCTGTTTGTCAGGTTCTGTAATTAAAAACAATGTTAGTGTCATATCATTGTTATTAATAGATTTATTTAACCGAAGAATATAAAGCAGCACTATTTGAGGTTTTAACTTCAACTTAACTTGTATTGGGTCAGTCTGGGTAAAAGCACTTTGAGGCACCATTTAGGCATTCTTGGGCTCGCATCCCCCCCTCCCACCGTCTTACCTCAGGGGGGGTATTCAATGAAGTAGGTTTAGTAGAAGCTCTTGAGTTTGTTAACCCTGAGTAGAAGGAAACTCTTGCGTTTCCTGTTCCAGAAAGTGAGGTAAGATTTATTCTGCTACCAGATGTGACGTGTCCGTCTCTCATTTTTAACATGAATACATTTATGTCACTGAGACCCCCAGATTGAACCTGCTTTCACTCTGAAAAACATTGTCCGACGTACATCTCAAACATTTCACACCATGTCCGTCTCTCATATCCATCCGTGTTTACGTTGTAGCATTGTAATATCACGCACATTGGAACATTAAGAAAGGATCAGGGCACCAGTCAGCTCCTGGACAGCCTGTGGTGCTTTAAGGCGGCGATGGATGCAAAGATACATGATGTCCCAGAGGTGCTGGATTGGATTCAGGTCTAGGGAACAGCCGGGCCAGTCAATAGCATCATTGCCTTTGTCAACCAGGAACCGGTGACACATTCCAGCCACATGAGGCCAGTCATTGTCATGCACCCGAAGGAACCCGGGGACCCCTGCAGCAGCACACGTCTGACAATGGGTCTGAGGATCTCATCCCGGTACCTAGCTGCAGTCAGGCTAGCGCTGGCTAGCACGTGGAGGTCTGTGCGGCCCTCCGAGGATATGCCATTGGCAAATCTACCACTTCTGGTGTTCTCTGGCAAATGCCAATTTGGCTGCATGGTGTTGGGCGTTGAGCACTGGTCCCACTTGTGGAGGTTGGGTCTTCATGCAACCCTCATGGAGTCTGTTTCTGACAGTTTGGGCAGAAACATGCACAGGGGTGACCTGCTGGAGGTCCTCTTCTAGTGATCTGGCAGTGTTCCGCCTGTTTCAGATAGCTGCCCTGGGTTGTAGCCCTCCTAAGGCCCCTTTCACACTTCCTGGTGTACCGGCCTCTCTCCTGGTAGCTCCTCGAAGCTCTTGACAATGAGCTGGGAGACACAGCACATCTTCTGGCCACTGGAGTATTGCCGTGCCATCCTTGAGGAGCTGCACTACATGAACAACTTCTGTAGGCTACAGATACGCCTCATGCAATGCTGGAAGTGGTTTGTTTTGATTCTCTTGCCTTGGTGTCCGATGATGTCCTTCAGCTTCTGTGCCGTCCCTTCATCTCAAGGGGTTTATACTTTAGAATAAATGTATTCAACAACATCAACCCTGGTAGGAGACCCTTCTGCTCCTTCTGAATCCAATCCAGCACCTCTGGGACATCATGTATCTTTGCATCCATCGCCACCTTATCGCACCAGAGGCTGACCAGGAGGTGACTGATGCCCTGAGCCAAGTCTGGGAGAAGTTTTTACACTACACCATTCGTCGACTTATCGGGAGCACGCCTTGACATTGTCAGGAGGGCCTTCAGGCATGTTGGGGTCAAAGGCACTACTGAGACCTGATATGAGTTGCGATGAGGAAATGTTTGCCAGTTGTATCAGCCTGTTTAGCTTTTGAGTGGGATTCTGAATCCAGCACTCTGTGCGTTCATGATTTTGGTCACTTATTCTTCGTCATTCTCTTCTCGATGACTCACACAATGTATCTCGATACACATTTCTAACTATATATGTGTATTCCCACGAGATGTGGGAAGGGATTATACACTAAATATGAATTAGTGTTCCCTTCATTTTTGTGAGCAGTGAACCTGATTTCTATTTTTCACGCTGGTTTGGTCGAGTACAATTTACATCTAAATTTGGACCTTAATTCTTAAAAGAACCTTGTTGGACCCACAGCTTAATGATGTTCCTTATGTTCTCTGTTGCCCTATGGCTCCCACAGCGCTACGTCTGCAAGGTTGACAAGGAGGCTGTTGTTGCCTCCCAGCTCTGTTTCCAGGAGAGGAACATCAGTATGGACCAAGAAAACCCAGAGCCGACACTAATAAAATGGAAAATGGAGGAACTCTGTACCGGTCCCGGGGAAAAGCAACTTGTTGTAAAGCAGGAGGCGGATACCTTTATGCTGACTCCCATTTATGAGGAGAATGACCACAGTAAGAATCAGACTCTGAATGCAGAACAGAACAAGTCTGTAGTGGACATGCCAGTTATAAACTCTGTGGTAGGAGCTCCAAACAGTGAGCTGCTGCTTCTCTCTTACAACCCTCATGTAGCCCAGAGCCAAGATCAGAAAGATGACAAACGGCACAGAACAGGAAGTAACACTCAGGAAGAATCAAATGCCGTCAGCCGTTAGAAATACCTAGGACAACTAAGTGATCGGTCCCCAGTGCAAATTGCTGGATATAACTTTGGAACCGGAGATAAAGTTATTCGGGATAGGTGTATGAAATTAGAACTTTGAATTATTTTATAATATTATTTTGCAACTAACTTGCAACTAAGTGTACGTGTTTTTCTTTCCATGACAATAGTATCCTATTCCTTTTGTCTTCTGTCGTCCCCAGAACTCCCACTCCAATATGTCTGTAAGGTGGAGGAGGAGGAGGTTCCCACTGACCACCAGCTCTGTCACCTGGAGAGGAACTCCAGTATGAAACAAGAGATCAAAGAGGAGCCGCTGGAACGCTGCACCAGTCAGGAGGTAGAGCAGCGTTTGGTGAAGCAAGAGAGCGATACCTTTATAATCAATCCTGCTTTTGAAGAAACTGACCGCGGTGAATATCAGACAGTGTACTTAAATCTCGACGGAACTCTTACTGCAGCACACAAGGCATCTGAAGTCGTCAAGCCGGTTGTGAGCTCTGAGGCTGGAAGACCAAACAGTTACCTTCAGCTGCTCTGTAAAACAAACACAGGTGAGAAGCCATGCGTTTGCCAAACATGTGGCAAGGATTTTATATCTAATAGTAAATTGACGGTCCACATGAGGATCCACACAGATGAGAGGCCTTATGTTTGTAAAATGTGTCGGAGGGGTTTCAGACAGAGCGGTAATTTGACGGTCCACATGAGAATCCACACCGGTGAGAAGCCGTGTGTTTGTGCGACATGTGGGAAGGGATTCAGACAAGGTGGTGAGTTGGCAGCCCACATGAGAATCCACACAGGTGAGAAGCCGTATGTTTGTAAAATATGTGGCAAAGAGCTCCGACACAGTGGTAATCTAACAACCCACATGAGAATCCATACCCACGAGAAGCCTTATGTATGTAAAACATGTGGGAAGGGTTTCAGACAAGGCGGGGAGTTAACGGCCCACATGAGAATCCACACAGGCGAGAAGCCGTATGTTTGTAAAATATGTGGCAAGGATTTCAGTCAGAGTGGTCATTTGACCACCCACATGAGAACACACACAGATGAGAAGATACTTCCACACATTCAGATACCTCCAGATCAAATGATGACCTTTTCCATCTCAAAGTTCTAATGTGACGATGAGGATGGCTTTGACGTTAAAAATCAGGATGATCCCGCTGGAGGATTTTATCAAGTTCTAAGTAGAACTCCTTAAAAGAACTTTCTTTTCTCGTTTACGAGATTTTATAGAATCCTATTGCATCTACGTCTGTCTTTTTGTTGACTGTTTGTGAAGATTTCCAAAAACACTTTGTCGATAATTCAGTCTTAAATCTTAACTAGCAGGATGTATAAATATGTCTCTTTGTATTAAAGCTCTCCAACACAGCTCGGCCGACACAGTTGCATTGCTTTCGCACACTTTGAGCCTTGAACTTGAACTGAAGTTTATGCGAGTTGGGGGTAGATGGCGGTAGGACTGGTCCAAACAAGGTCTTCAGGAAGTCACAAACCCTTCTGGAATACCTTGTAAGGACTACAGTTGAGTAGATCACTCAAATCCGGCTCGTCTCAGAGGGTGAGAAGCATCCTGAAGAACCTGAAGCATCCCACATGAAGTAATTCCTGCAGTCAGTTCTGGGTCTTCCAAGGATTAAGTAGGTTTGTGTGTCTTATGTCTTAACCATCTCGCCAAAGCCGGTTTTCTTCCCTTCGCTCATGACGTCACGTTTCTTTTTTTTTTTTTTTGTGAGGGCTTTAAAATGCTTCACATCAAAGTTAAATTTGAAATATTTATTTTCCCCCATCAACCAACATTTGATCTAGACCATGGCGCCTCCCAGCCAGACCTCCAACCCAAAAATCTGTTTTCCAGGAACATCAACCTTTAGGCCTCCCACTAATTCAAGTCCTATCATAATCACCTTTGGGAAATTCATGGAACAGTAAAATGAAGGAATGATCAAAGATGACTGTGGCCCTAGAAACTACAACCACACCAAAACTGAACTCCAAGCCTTAAAAGAACTGGGAAATAATTACAATCAGGACCGCGGACAAGGGAGGAGGTACTGAACTCATGCACTCAAATCAGTATCGATTAAGATGCACATCCACTGGGGAAACTCACCGTCCTACAAAGACTCAGAGAATGTCCAGTAAATACAATCAAAATCACAATTTGTTCATCTTCAAACACGCAATCTAACGTTACTGGATCTCACGTAAAGAGTTTGCCCCCTGGTGAACTGCTACTAGAAGTTCACAAACTCATCGTAACCAACCCCTACCAGGGGAAAACCACTTTGGGAGTGGAAGCCTCACCACTCTATGGATCTTTGGTGGTGGAACATTGGGAGGAAGAAAATATTGGCGACATTGTCTCTGGTTCCTCTCATGGCTGGGATTGTATACTGGTTGAATCGCCATTTACTCAAACTCCAAATGAAATATTTAAATATTTCTTTGAAATGTGTTATTATTACATTTTTGAGTTATAGACCATAATTGTCAAAATTAAAACCGAAAAAAGCTTGAAAAAGTTTTTGTGTGCCTGTAATGAGTCTATATTGAATTTTCACTTTCTTAAATAACTCATGGAAAATATTAAACTTTTCCCCAGTATTCCAAAAAAAAAGAAAGGTAAGAGCTAATGTGTCATAGATTAAATAATTAGCATGTTTAAAATATGCACAGGCTCTACACTCATGGTGTGATTAGAGAGAAAGCAGCTTTTATTATTACTACTTATACTGACAATAATAACAATAATATGGATTTTATTCAAAGCAACCGTGTCCTTTAAGTAATACTCGCCTCATACTTGTTTAACCTTTTTTATCTTCTTATCTAAAGACTATTTGTGCTCTAAAAATTCAGGAGTTAAATTTTGTCTTTGTGGATAGATAATACTTATAATAACTATTATTATTATTATTTTATTGTTATTATTATGATTAAAATTATAAAGTTCCTGGAAACATGTCATCTACTCCTGGAGCTGTAGGTGGCGATATTGTGCTGAAACGCTGGATGACGATGCCAACAGAGGAAGCAGGAAGTCCCCAAAGAAGACGAAGAAGAAAAGAGGATGTCCGTAATAAAGTAGAAGAAGAAGAACGAGGACGTTACCAGAGTTTTATCCTGTTCGTTTTATGAGAGACTTGATTATATTTTGTCAACAGAAGAAGGTTAAAGACATATTTTTCATCTCAAACGTAAGTAAACATTGAACAAAGATTGAAGTTTCTTATCGTTGTCATGTTTATTATGAGTAAATAACCGTTTAGCTGTTATTAGCATCAGTTTTACATAAAAATACACCATGTTTTAAACAACATTGAAGCTCAATAGATTCATTTTTATATCGTATTTGTGTTTGGCTTTGTTATTTATCATTTTCAATGAGCTTCCTCTAATTAATAACATTAGCCGACAGTAAGCTAACTTTACTTTTGCTTGGCTAACAAGCCAAAAGAAAGAACAGATTTTCTGCACAACTACCAAAACATTAAAAAATATGGAGAACAAAGGTAGATGATGAATCGACTAAGACACAACATTTGTAAAATAAATAATATTTGTAAAGTAAATAACCTCTTGAACATATTTTGTACAATGAAGGAGTGAAGAATAATCCTGTTTGTCAGGTTCTGTAATTAAAAACAATGTTAGTGTCATATCATTGTTATTAATAGATTTATTTGACTGAAGAATAAAAAGGAAACCAGTTCAAAGATAACAGAAATATAAATTATGCATAAATGTCAGAGAACAACATTCAGAAGCAAAAAGAAAATCCAAAAGTTATGAAAAAATTGATCCAGACCCACATTGATACATATCAAGAAAACAGATGTAAAAAAACAAGCATGCACATTCATTAACCAAAATCAACATGTATTCCTATAAACTCACATTTCCATCACTCACATTACACAATAAAGGTAGTAAGTGTATCTCAGAGGACACAACATACTCCTTTGATCCATCTGTACATGGAGTACGTATTCTTCAACATCTACCACTTACACATGTAACATTAAGAACGCAGCTATAAACAGACAGACAATAAACAGAAGGCATGTACAGCAACATATAATAAAACCTGTAGACATAGTCATGTCTGACACAAAACAAACACAGAAACAATAAAGCAGCAGGTCATCACCAGATATCCACATTTACACGATTGAATATTGCAGCATTGTGTCTGTTAAACTGCAGCCGGTGTACAAAACCCTGTTCCTGTGTCCTTCCATTGAGCTGTGCAGATTTTACTAGCAGGGTTTGTCTGTCCTAATGGCCATGAGGTTTTCTTCCGCTAAACCCAAAACATTTAGGAGTCGAATGAAAAGTCAAAATATATAAATTTTCGAATACAATGTTAAATTTCTGCCTCACCTTTTCTCTCCCTTCTGTACCGTCTGCCTTTGTTTTTCCTGCGTCCCATTGTGGGCACATTATATTCTTTGCACAATATGTGCCATGTCCAATATGCTGCAATCTTCTTACCATAAATACATAAATAACATGTCCAGTCTTTATTTTAATTTTAGTTTTATCGTAGTTATCTGCAATTAGTTGCTATCTACAATTATTTGACCCACAGCCTCATGATGTTCCTTTTGTTCTCTGTTGTTTTGTAGCTCCCACAGCAGTACGTCTGTAAGGTTGATGAGGAGACGCCTGTCTCCTACCTCCTCTGTAACCAGGAGAAGAACATCAGAATGGACCAAGAAAGCTCAGAGCTACCGCTGATAAAATGTGAAACGGAGGAACTCTGTACTCGTCAGGAGGAAGAGCAGCTTGATGTAAAGCAGGAGGCGGATACCTTTATGCTGACTCCCATTAATGAGGAGAATGACCACAGCAGGAATCAGACTCTGAACAAGTCTGGAGTCAACATGCCAGTTATAAACTCTGTGGTAGGAGCTCCAAACAGTGAACTGCTGCTGTTCCCTTACAACCCTCATGTAGCCCAGAGCCAAGATCAGAAAGATGACAAACATGAAGACTCTGGATCGACTGGAGAGGAAGAGCAGAATGTAAACAAACAGCAGAGAACAACAAGTGACTCTAGGGATGAAGACAAACCGACCCTGTTAAGAACAACTGTTGTTGACCACAAAGAGGAGGTCGCTCCCCAGGGCAGACGACTGGATATAGCTTTGACACCTGAACTAAGGTTACACAGGATAGGTATGTATGATGTCATTTTAAGAACACAGAGAGAGAAACTTCATGAGTGTATGAAGTTTCCCACCTTCTTTAGATGTATGTTCAAATATATACTGCCGTGAACTTGTTACTTTATCTACATTTGTTTCTTCTAGAGCTCCAACACCAACATGTCTGTAAGGTGGAGGAGGAGTTTCCCACCGACCAACAGCTCTGTCACCTGGAGAGGAAGTCCAGTGTGAAAGCAGAGGATCCAGATGTTCCACAGATTAAAGAGGAGCAGCAGGAACTCTGCACCAGTCAGGAGGTAGAGCGGCGTGACGTGAAGCTGGAGACTCGTACCTTCATGTTGACTCCTGCTTTTGAAGAAATTGACCACGACGAACATTTGCTGTGCTCCGACAACTTTCATGTAGTCGAGAGCCAGATTCATAAAGGAGGCACAAGTGCAAAAGATTTAAAATTGAAGGCCAGATTACACTTTAAAACTAATGGAGGGGAGAAACCATGTGTTTGTCAAACATGTGGGAAAGATTTCAGATGCAAAAGTAAATTAACAGCCCACATGAGAGTCCACACAGGTGAGAGGCCGTTCACGTGTCAGACATGTGGTAAGAATTTCCGATCTAATGGTAAATTGAAAGTCCACATGAGGATCCACACAGGTGAGAAACCATATGTCTGTAAAACGTGTGGGAACGCTTTCCGTCAGAGTCACGATTTGACAGTCCACATGAGAATCCACACAGGTGAGAAGCCATTCATTTGTAAAACATGTGGGAAAGGTTTCAGACAATGTGGTGATTTGACTGCTCACATGAGAATCCACACAGGTGAGAGGCCTTATGTTTGTAAAACATGTGGGAAGTGTTTCAGACAGAAGGGCAAATTGACAGTCCACATGAACGTCCACACCGGTGAGCGGCCACATGTTTGTAAGTTATGTGGGAAAGGTTTCAATCAGAGTGGTCATTTGACACTCCATACGAAAACCCACTCGGATGAAAAGGTTCTTTTGCAAGATCTGCTTTAGAACAATACTCTTCAGTGGTGGAATTAGCAAAGCATCGACTTTCACGTGCAAGTGAGTAAAACTGGGCTCACACTGTACGACTTTAGAGTCGTGGCCGTTTGAATTCAAGTCAAACTCTACGAATCAAACGTTCTCGGAAGCTCACACTGCAAGACCGGTCCAGCTCCTGCAGCCTGTTGTCGCTATTGACAAGTGTCAATAAAGTTTTGTTTGTAAACTTCTGGGCAGAAAAAAACAATGTTAGAAACATGCTAACAAGACAGAAACGAGCTGTCCTGATTATTTTAGTGGCACCCTGTGTGCTGAAATCATTCTCTTTTTCTTTCTAGTTGCCGGCGTATCTGGACTCTGGTGTCTAGAACGCCGTGGACAGTATGTCTGGACTTGCAAAAAGCAGCAGTTCTTTAAAAAACTAGTCGGTGTTTGTGGCCAAGTCACAGCCCATGGGCTCCTCCTTCTGTTTGACAGCTGACGTGATGCTCAGTATGCCACCTCTCCTCATCTACTAGCTGCTGACATGCTGTCTTTTCCTTCCATTCCAAGGCCTGAGCATCTTCCACTAGGACTATGCTAGGAATCGACATCCAACCTCAACTTGGAATAGCCAGGCCTGCCATCCTATGTCCTTACATTCTTGGTGGCTTTCCTCTCATGTGCCTCCTTCCAACCTTCCTCCAATGGAACAGCGACATCGATTAGGATCGTCTTCCTCGCCTGAAAACTGCAACTTCCTTAGCAGGTCCACTCTCATCTACCACCCTTGAGGCTTGTGTAGGATGCTTCTGGTCTTTCTTGGAGCAGTGGACGTCTTCCAGGCCTTGATTGACTGGATTGATGGTCTTGGTTTAACCGTGGGCTGGACTTCTCCTGGGTTTTCCCTACCCTAAGGTGTTGGATAGGCCTTGGGCACCTTTGTACCTCCTTTGGGTGAGTGCCATGCTGCAACTTGACAGGATGTTGCCAGTTGTTGTTGATTTGACTGGATTAAGCCCGTCAAGGAGGTATTTGTAATATAAGATTTTATCACAAAGACTGAGTAAGAGAAAAGGGTCTCTGTTCCACTCATCATTTGCTCTACATGCTGTGACAACCTGGATTCTTTGAAACACCAGTTCTCACCACTAATAATACCCCGGAAACAGCGACTGAAGGATACAGTCATCTGTGAACGGTACGAGCCAAATACAAACACTTAAGGACGTCTGTAGAGCTGCACCTGAGGTTTTGACTTTTATTGCAAGTGTACTTACTTGTTCAGACTCTGGATTATCTATGGAGGATAAATTTGTTGTTTGCTTTGGTTCTCTTCTGTTTCTTCACTTACGATCGTGTCGGGGTATTTGTGCGCAGCCATGGCCCTATTGTCTACAGTAGGAATTAGCTGCTCTGTAGCACAGCGGTGCTACTCCGTGACAAACCCAATGTTCCCCGAGCTGAAGAGAAAAACACGGAGGAGCCATGCCGGAGCCCAGCGGCGCTTTAGGAGGAGACGATATAAACCCGTCCTCCCGTCATTATCATGGGGATTGTGAGACGCCCCCCGAGAAGATGGACGAGTTAGAAACGTTGGGCCGGCATCAGAGGGAATACCGGGAGTTTAGCGTCCTTGTGTTTGCGGAAACATGGCCGACCACTCAAACACCAGCAGTCAGCTCACAGGCCCCTCCCCCCGTCAGCCCAACCCCTTCATCCCTACACTCCAACACCCGTTCCCCCTTTTCCAGCTTGTCCCTCACAACATTCCATTGGAGGAATCCGCTCAAGAATATGAAGGCTGGGACGGCTGCGGGTCCAGGGGGCATCAGCTCTAGCGATACTTTGACACATGTTCAACCCGAGCCTGAAGGGGGGAGTGCTACCTGTCCCAAAGACCCCACACCCCAACAACCCCAACACCTCTGTAGGTGGGGTCTGTACCTGTGGCACTAACATCCCACCTGATGAAGATCCTGGAGCGGCTGGTCCTTGTCCATCTCCGCTCCCTGGTAAGACCAGATATGGACCCTTCAGTTCGCCCACCAACCTGGCGACTCCCATCGTCTTCCTCCAAAATTGTCATCCATGCTGGACAATGACTCCCACCCCATGATGGACACCCTGAAAGCTCTGGAGAGCTCCTTCAAGGACTGTCTGCGTCTCCCCAGGTGTGTGAAGGAGCACTATCGCAGGTTCTTACTTCTAGCAGCTGTCAGACTTCTCAACCAGCATGGCTCCCAGTAGAAGTTTACATACATGTACAATAGACGTATGCACCGACACTTTATACACTCCACATATTCTTTACCTCCCCTATACTGCAGTGAGTTGTATTCATATCTTCACTGGTTATTTTCACGTGATACACTAATATTGTTTCCCTATTATCGTTTCTGTTTTTCTTATGCTGCTGCTGTGATGCTGTAAATGTCCCCACTGTGACACTAATGAAGGAATATCTTATCTTTTCTTACATACGTCCGTCATAGTTGAGGCAAGAGGGCCAACCATTGGAGTAGGAAGTCCTCATCCGTCGGAGCGGCGCACTCGCCACGATAGGTCCAATAGTACGGCCATTAAACCCTTCAGCTGGAACCGTCGGCACAAGTAGGTCACAGGAAAAAAAACTAATTTTAATCTTCAAATGATTATATAGTAGCACTTTATAAACTGCGATAACTGAAATGTTTGCAAACGTGACTTACTTTTTAATTTTGCATCGTTTTTTTTCTGCACGTCGCGACACCATCCAGACGAAATTGTACAATAATGATGACGCTAAAGTGTGAAGGACTAATCAAATCAATCAAATTCTGACTTGGCATCGGCAGCAGAGGGCGCTAATGTAGCTATCGGAAGCATGTTGCGTCACCGCATGATGCTGTTTGAGTAACTTTCAGTTTTCAGGCGAAGCAGAATTGAAATGTCTTTGAGTTGTTTTCAAATGTAATCTTGTCAAAATGGAGTTTTTGATGAGAAACTTGAATAAAAGTTTTTGGAATGAGCAATTTGTAGATGTTTTCATGGCTACATCAAATTATAAGAGAAGGAATTGTGAAAAATGTCAATGCTAAAAAATATTTCCCTTCTTGGCGTCTCAACTGAAACGTTAGACAATTAGTTCGTAGTGATAAATTCGTCAAATTAACGCTGCTGTTTTAAGACAGAGGGGCAGCAGAGGAGACAAACTGTCCTGGAGGAGGGACAGTGGGGGATTTCTAACAGCAGAGACTCAGACTCCGAGACTCAGACTCCGAGCCTGAATAAGCAGGAAGCAACTAATTGAACATAGTTCAATATTTATTTGAAGAAAATAAGATTTGACATTTATTTTAATTTATGTAGATAGCAAATAATTGCAGATAACTACAATAAATCTAAAATTAAAGTAAAGACGACATTTATTTATTTATTGTAACAAGATTGAAGCATAATGGACATGGCACATATTGTGCAAAGAATAAATTGGACATGTAATGGGACACAGGCCAAACAAAGGCAGAGGGTTCAGACGTGAAAGAAAAGGTAAGGCAGACATTTAAGGTCGGTTTAGGAGCCAATGGCTCCTAGATATTTTTTTTGTCTGGAGCCCAACTTATTTCCTTTTGTTTCTGAACTTGAACTTTATTATAAACCCAGGAGTCCTGAGGAAAACCTGTGTTTGATTATTGTTGTTGGATTATCTTTGAGTTTGAACTGAACTAAACTGAAATTTAAAAGACCCCGGAATTTTATTTCAGGAGAACTTTTGATTGAAAGGAAGAAATCCCGAAGAGAAACTCAATGTTGGATTTTGTTTTGAATGAACTTTGAGACTGTGGTGATTTGTGGGAATCGTTTTCCGTTTAAAAATATATAATATATGGTTATTCTTTAATTTCGCTGTGGCCCTAATTCAAGTGGGCGACATAAACAATGTCTTATTTAGTCCTCTGTTTTTGTAGACAAGTAAGGTGAATCCATTGTTGCATTTAAAAGTCTGAAAAAGAATGACTGACTGTGGGGTCCCCCCAAAACATTCCAAAAGCAGAGGATCCAGATGTTCCACAGATTAAAGAGGAGCAGCAGGAACTCTGCACCAGTCAGGAGGTAGAGCGGCGTGACGTGAAGCAGGAGACTCGTACCTTCATGTTGACTCCTGCTTTTGAAGAAATTGACCACGACGAACATTTGCTGTGCTCCGACAACTTTCATGTAGTCGAGAGCCAGATTCATAAAGGAGGCACAAGTGCAAAAGATTTAAAATTGAAGGCCAAATTACACTTTAAAACTAATAGAGGGGAGAAACCATGTGTTTGTAAAACATGTGGGAAAGATTTCAGATATAATAGTAGATTAGCAGTACACATGACAGTCCACACAGGTGAGAAGCCATTCGCGTGTCAGACATGTGACAAAAATTTCAGATGTAATGACAAGTTGACAAACCACATAAGAATCCACACAGGTGAGAGGCCATATGTCTGTAAAACGTGTGAGAAAACATTCCGTCAGAGCCATGATTTGACAACCCACATGAGAATCCACACAGGTGAGAAGCCATTCATTTGTAAAACTTGTGGTAAAGGTTTCAGGTCGAATGATAAATTGACAGCCCACATAAGAATCCACACTGACGAGAAGGTACTTTTACGAGATGTGCTTTGAAACAATTCTGTTCAGTGTTTGAATTAGCAAAGCAAAGACTTTCACCTGCTGGTGAGTGATATTGTATTTGTGAAATACTGTAAGTGGAAGAAGATTGAGTCGTGTGTTGGTCGTCGTTAAAGTGAAGTGAGGAAACACGTGATTTCTGCACATGTGTGAAACCGTTTCCTTCTGTAACGTGTTTAGAAACATCTGGTTACTGTGTTTGACTAACTGGGACGTAGATCAGAATTTGTCCTTCAATCCTGCACAGAGTCCAGATCCAATTATGTTATGGACCGTTTCAAAGTTCTGATGTGACGATGAGGAGGGTTTCTGATGTTTTTGAAGCTCATGACATTTACGTCCGTCTTCATGTCGACTGTTTATTCAGCGTTTCATGAATTACAGATTACAGTAAACACGATCTGTGGATTCGGTCTTCTATTTGAACTAGAACTATGTACAAGTACCTTCATCGTGTTAGTTAACCCCGCCCAGATTCAGTGTCTTTCAGGTTCAACCTAATATATTTAGTTAAGAGTACGATTCCGTAGACAGAAGCTTGGACTAATTAGAAGTTGAGGGAAGCGGTGGTTCCGTTAATCCCATCATAATGTCAATTTCTGACCGCACCAGCATTGGACCCTCGATGTACCGACGCCTACTGGAGGTTTAAAATCTCTTACTCCCTACCGGCCATTAAGAACTGAAGAAGTCTCTTGGATGCGAGCCGAAACTTCCTCAAGCCAGAACAGAAGTCCAGTTGCTTTGGGTTCGACCCATATGCTGGACCTGTAGGGGGCCCGTCCAGTGGATAACAGCAGATGTAGCCACCCTCCAGGGTGCAATTTTAATTCAGACAAAGCGTTGAAGAGTCCTTCGATGGTTCCCTTCAAAGCGGGAGGATCAATATTACTAAGGGACATTTAAGGTTCACTGGGAAAAAACTAATTCAACTGCCCTCAAAAACAAAACAGTCTTCGTCAGAATGACATTTTAGTGGAGAAAATGACAGGAAGTGACGCTCTAGGTGACGACACATGCTCACATTCCCTTCTGAGTGCCTCAGCATGAGGAAAATGAAATGAAGCTCAGTGGTTTTGGTTCCGGATCAGTTGATGTTAACGGATCAAGTCCGGGGACTCGGTCAGAGTTCTGTTGGCTTTCAAACATTCTGAACGGTATAATTCTCTCGTAACGACCGCTCTTCTGTGACGGTAATGAACCAATAAACACCGGAGAAGAAGAAGAAAACTGCTCAGTCTGTGTTTTATTTGAATGTACTGACATGATGTCAAGGCTCAGTTCAAACGGTAAACGGACTTTTTTTTAAATGCACCGGATGTTTTAACAACGGTACAGAAAATAAATAATAATACATTTTATTTGTAAAACACTTTACATTTGGATCAAATCTCAAAGCGCTACAAGGTAAAAGCAGATAAAAGCATCAATAAAAATAGAATAATAATTTTATAAAAGTACGACCAAAAAGCAGCAATGTTCATTAAAAGTTATATGTTCTGCTAAAATGTAGCAATTAACAACAATAACAATAATACAGATTTTATTTGCAGTAATCGTAATTCTTCTTGTGATATTTTTTCTTCCTTCGTTCCGTTTTTGTTTAGTTTAGTTTGTTTTTGTTCCTTTATTTCCCTCGGCTGTGAAGCCTCTTAAAACATGTGGTACGCCCCTGGAGCTGTAGGGGGCGATAATGTGCTGAAATGCTGGCTGACAACGGCATTAGAGAAAGCAGGAAGTCCCCAAAGACGACGAAGAAGAAAACCGGAAGTTGTTGATAAACCTGTAGAAGAAGAGCCAGTGACGTAACCGGTGTTATATTATCCTACTCGGATTTTGACAAGGATCATATTTTGTGAAGAGAAAGAGATTAAATGCACGTATTTCATCTCAAAAAGTAAGTAAAGCTTGAACGAAGGTCGATTTTTAATACCGTTATCATATTTATTAGGAGTAAATACGCGTTTAGCTGTTATTAGTACCTGTTTTAGACTTAAATATGCTTCATTTTTATTTCTGTTCATTCATGTTGGCCGTTTTTTTCATCGCTTTCAATGAGATTAATCACCTGTTTTAATAATATTAGCCGACCGAAAGCTAACTTTACTGTTTAGCCTGGCTACAGGAAAGTAAGGAAAGTTCTTTTGGATATTATCCCGTAAGAACGCATTAAATAATAGGGAGAACAGAGGAAAACAACATTTATAACCCAAATATAATCTTCAACATATTTTGCAAAAAGGATTATAGAATAATCAGTATTAACCATTCTGATTATTACAATCAGAATAATAAGTTTTGGTAAGAAGTAGAAGCTGCTATATCATTTTTAATAGTAGATTTAGTTTTGGTGAATGAAAAGTAAGAAGGAAATATGCAGAAATATAAAATATACATACATAATGATCAGAGAACAACCTGCAGAAACATTAAGACGATACAAAAACTGAGAAAAAAGACAGAGAAAATGCCTTTTAAATTGGTTAAAAACCAACTCACCACCCCGGGGCTCAAGCCCAGGGTAGTCCCTGCAGTAGTCCGGCCCGGGTACACACCCGTGTCTGAAGGCTTGTAATCTCGTTTATATCCATGTTTTTTCTTGTCCTTTTTATATTTTCCTAAATATACATGGTTGTTTGATTTGATTCCAGGGAAACTGCTGTTTTTTTCTAATTTTGTTTTATCTCCCAACAACCTGAATCTGATTAGTCGATTCATGATCTCAGTAATCAACAGATTAATGGACAATCAACATAGTTGTTAGTTCCATCCTTACCGCCACATGCAGTTCGGTCGTATACTTTACTTTCCATATAAGGACTGGTCAAATTCATTCTTCAGCTGAATTCGAACCTTAATGCTTAAAAGAATATTATTTGACCCACAGCCTCATGATGTTCCTTTTGTTCTCTGTTGTTTTGTAGCTCCCACAGCAGTACGTCTGTAAGGTTGATGAGGAGACGCCTGTCTCCTACCTCCTCTGTAACCAGGAGAAGAACATCAGAATGGACCAAGAAAGCTCAGAGCTACCGCTGATAAAATGTGAAACGGAGGAACTCTGTACCGGTCAGGAGGAAGAGCAGCTTGATGTAAAGCAGGAGGCGGATACCTTTATGCTGACTCCCATTAATGAGGAGAATGACCACAGCAAGAATCAGACTCTGAACAAGTCTGGAGTCAACATGCCAGTTATAAACTCTGTGGTAGGAGCTCCAAACAGTGAACTGCTGCTGCTCTCTTACAACCCTCATGTAGCCCAGAGCCAAGATCAGAAAGATGACAAACATGAAGACTCTGGATCGACTGGAGAGGAAGAGCAGAATGTAAACAAACAGCAGAGAACAACAAGTGACTCTAGGGATGAAGACAAACCGACCCTGTTAAGAACAACTGTTGTTGACCACAAAGAGGAGGTCGCTCCCCAGGGCAGACGACTGGGTAGAACTTTGACACCTGAACTAAGGTTACACAGGATAGGTATGTATGATGTCATTTTAAGAACACAGAGAGAGAAACTTCATGAGTTTATGAAGTTTCCCACCTTCTTTAGATGTATGTTCAAATATATACTGCTGTGAACTTGTTACTTTATCTACATTTGTTTCTTCTAGAGCTCCAACACCAACATGTCTGTAAGGTGGAGGAGGAGTTTCCCACCGACCAACAGCTCTGTCACCCGGAGAGGAAGTCCAGTGTGAAAGCAGAGGATCCAGATGTTCCACAGATTAAAGAGGAGCAGCAGGAACTCTGCACCAGTCAGGAGGAAGAGCGGCGTGAAGTGAAACAAGAGACTGATACCTTTATGTTGACTCCTACTTTTGGAAAAAATGACCACGGTGAACAACTTCTGCTCTCCAAAAACGTACATGTAGTTGAGAGCCAGATTCGTACGGGAGACACGTGTGAAGAAGATTCAACCTTTAAGGCCAAATTACACAAAACTAATGCAGGTGAGAAGCCATGTATTTGTAAAACATGTGGGAAAGATTTCCGACATAATAGTAGTTTGGCGGTCCACATGAGGATCCACACCGATGAGAAGCCATATGTTTGTAAAACATGTGGGAAAGGCTTCAGGCAGAGTGGGTACTTGACAAACCACATAGGCATCCACACAGGTGAGAGGCCATATGTTTGTAAAACATGTGAGAAAACATTCCGTCAGAGTCATGATTTGACGGTCCACATGAGAATCCACACCTGTGAGAAGCCGTTCATTTGTAAAACATGTGGGAAAGATTTTAGATATAACAGCAAATTGGCAGCCCACATAAGAGTCCACACAGGTGAGAGGCCATATGTTTGTAAAACATGTGGGAAGGGTTTCAGACAAAGTGTTAATTTGACAAACCACATAGGAGTCCACACAGGTGAGAGGCCTTATGTTTGTGGAACATGTGGAAAGGGTTTTAGTCAGAGCCATGACTTGACGACGCACAAGAGGATCCACACAGGTGAGAGGCCATATGTTTGTGAAACGTGTGGCAAAGGTTTCAAACAGAGTGGTAATTTGGCCGTCCACATTAGAATCCACACAGGTGAGAAGCCATTTGTTTGTAAAATGTGTGGGAAAGATTTCAGTCAGAGTGGGGATTTCACCGTTCACATGAGAATCCACACAGGTGAGAGGCCGTACGTCTGTAAAACATGTGGCAAGGATTTCAGGTCTAACAGAGTTTTGACGGTCCACATGAGGGTCCACACAGGTGAGAGGCCATATATTTGTAAGACATATGGGAAAGATTTCATGGAAAGTGGGTAAGTGTCTTTTCACATGAGGATCCACGCAGCTAAAAACCTGTAAGGTTTAATTACACCTTAATAGAGGTGAGAAGACATTTGTTGGCAAGACGCGTCAAAATAATTAACATCTAATGGTGATTTGAACGTCCACATGAGAATCCACTCTGACAAGAAGGTACTTTTACGAGATGTGCTTTGAAACAATTCTGTTCAGTGTTTGAATTAGCAAAGCAAAGACTTTCACCTGCTGGTGAGTGATATTGTATTTGTGAAATACTGTAAGTGGAAGAAGATTGAGTCGTGTGTTGGTCGTCGTTAAAGTGAAGTGAGGAAACGCATGATTTCTGCACATGTGTGAAACCGTTTCCTTCTGTAACGTGTTTAGAAACATCTGGTTACTGTGTTTGACTAACTGGGACGTAGATCAGAATTTGTTCCTTCAATCCTGAAGACTCCTGAATCCTACAAAATTGAGATTCTGATTTTTCCTCCTGTCCTACAAAGAGTCCAGATCAGATTATGTTTTTTGCCATTTCAAAGTTCTGATGTGACGATGAGGAGGGTATTGAGGTTAGACACCAGGATGGTCCTACTGGAGGGATAGATCCAGTCGTGAAATTAAAGAAGTTTTTATCTTACACTGTTTTGTCAGGA
The DNA here is from genome assembly GCA_037951165.1 of Lophius americanus. NCBI lineage: Eukaryota > Metazoa > Chordata > Actinopteri > Lophiiformes > Lophiidae > Lophius > Lophius americanus. The sequence goes on along the minus strand of JBBDHG010000230.1, from coordinate 127,730 downwards.
ATTTGTTCAAGTCCTCCTTCGCTCAAGAGGCTACTAGTAGCTGTGGTCAGAAGCTTATTTACCTGTCTTGGGGGGGGGGGGGGGGGGGGCTAGAGAACCTGCTGAGGGACACAGCGGTGAAAGTAGCTGATAAAGCCGAAGAAGGAGATCTATTGGACTTTTTCAGGCCAGGGTAGGGGCAACAGACAAGTACTGAGAAGGGCCGCGGATTTGGCAGTTGGGGAAGCAAGAACTCAGGTGTGGGAGGGGTTTGGGGAGACCATGGAGAAGGAATTCCGATCCACCCTGAAGAAGTTCTGGGAAACTGTCCGACGACTCCGGAAAGGAAAGCAGGGATTGGCTCTGTGGACGTTGTGGATGTGCTTGCCCTGACTTTCTGGAGGCTTTGGACATTGTTGGATTGTCATGGTTGACACGCCTGTCAAATGGCGCTTGGCAGACGAGGACGGTCCCTGTGGACCGGCAGACTGGGGTCGTGGTCCCACTGTTTAAAAAGGTGGACCGGAAGGTGTGTTCCAATTATAGGGGGATCTCACTTTTCAGCCTGACGGAAAGTTTACTCCAGGGTTCTGGAAAGGAGGCTCTGACCAATTGTTGAACCTCATCTTCAGGAGGAACAACGCAGATTCTGTCCTTGTCTCGGAATGCTGGACCAACTATTTTTCTCAAGTAGGCTTCCTTGCGGGGTCATTGGAATTTGCCCATGGAGTCTACATGTGTTCCGTGGTTTGGAGAATGCATGACTGTGTCCCCTGGGTTGTCCTGTTGGGGTTACTGCGGGGGTACGGGGTACCGGGCCATTGGTTCGGGCCATCCGGTCTCTGTATAACCAAAATGTGGGTTGTGTCCGTATGATCCGCAGAAAGTCAAATACCTTCTCAGGGAAGTTTGGACTCCGCCAATGTTGCCCCATGTCTCTGATTCTGTTCTGGATATTCATTGACAGGATCTCAAGGCGCAGGAAGTGGCCGGTGTCAGAGTCACCAACTCCAAATCTGAGACCATGGTTCTTTGCCGGGAATCAGTGGACTGTCCCCTTTGGGTTGGGGGTTTTGCGACCTCAGGCAAAGGAGTTCAAGTATCTTGGTGTTTTGTTCTGGAGTGATGGCCAAATGGACCAGGGAATGGACAGTTGGTTCTGTGCAGCATCAACAATAATACAGGTTTTTATATCGGTCTCATGAAGAGCTGATTCGTAAGGCAAAGCTCTAGTTGTACCGGTCCATCTAGGTTCCAACCCTAAAGTATCGTCATGAGCTCTGGATAGTGACAAAAAGAATGAGGGCAATGATAAAGGACTGAAATGAGCTTCTTTGTAGGGGGGCCGGCCCCTCTGGGATTACTACTATTCTAATATTATGCCTCCTGGATCGACCTTCCAAGTCTTCGTACTTTCCAGTTAGCCTTCCCACCTGAAAATTAAGGCTGGCAACTTGCCGTTGAAGCGTGGAGACGTCGTCTGAGTGATGAGTGACGGGGGTCTCCAGCTCTTTAAGGGTTTTCCCGTGAGATGCTGGTGTATTTCTGAGGGCTATCACAGACGTCTGTATTTCCTGGTCAGTTGGAGTCAGCTGGTCTCTGAGGCAAGATGCAGGGGGGGGGAGGACACAATCATTGTTTTCTTTGTTTGCCTCAATTAATATTATTAGTACTTTCCAAAGTATAATAGTATTAAAAGTATACGATATTATAAAGTTGTTTATTCCAAGGCCGAAAAAAGTGTTTCTTGTTAAAAAACATAAATAAATATAAAGCTCACCCTAGTGACTGAAGTCTGAACTACTAATATGATACAAGATGGACCTTCACATGGTTCTGGTGCTGGTGATTCCAGGATGTCTTGACTTCTCGGGGATATAATTATTTGTAGTAGGGTCGCCCCTCCTTTATTTATTTTATTTTTGGAGATTTATTGACTGATAAATTGTGATCAGATGTAATTTAGTGACGTCATTATTGTTCAATGTTTGGACTCATGCGTATATAAACTATCCTGACAAAATAAAGACTCTTAACCATGACTCATGGGTTTTTTTTAAAACGCCCACACAGCCTCAAAACTTCTGCAAAGCCATAAACCAGCGCAAAGGAAAATTTTTTTTGAACAGGTGTGATTCATGCGTTTATATCCGCTTACAGTCTGAATCAGGCGCCGTGCCCAGTAGAACCAGCAGCGACTGGCGTCGACCTGCAGGGGGAGCTGTTGCTCCATCACAGCGACCCCCACAGAAAGTGAACGTCATGATATCTGCAGCAGCATGAATGAACTTTGGGCCTTTGGTGTGTGTGTGTGTGTGTGTGTGTGTGTGTGTGTGTGTGTGTGTGTGTGTATGTGTGTGTGTGTGTGTGTGTGTGTGTGCGTGTGTGTGTGTGTGTGCGATCCTGTCACACACTGACACAAGGTTACCTTCAGAAACCGGGGATCTGGTCCAACTTCTCCTGCTGACTTTGTGCAGTCTGTCGCTGGTTTTGCCTTAAAAGGACCCGTTTTGGAGGGAAAACGGTGGCGTCTGCCAGAAAGTGGTCGAGGAGGTTTTCTGATTGGTACCATTTGTTTGTTCTGCTCTTTGACTCCGCTGTTCAAAGCTCAGACCTGTACAGATACTGAAACGTCTGTAACAGCTTATCCTGTTTATGTCCGTGGGCAGCTGGATCCTATCCCAGCCGGCGTTTGGTAAGAGGTGGGGCCAACCCTGGACCGATGGTTCATCTCAGGGCCAGGACTATCTAGGTAGAGACAAACAACACTTCCCACCTACTACCAAGGTATGTACGCTCATCGAATCACCTATAATGTATGTTTTTGTACTATGGGAGGAAGCCGGACCACCTGGAGGGAACCCTGGAAACTCCACACAGGAAGACCCCATGGCCAAAGGTGGATGTGAACCCGAAACCTTACCGTAGCAACGCCATGAGTGAAACAGATGCTTCTATCCCTTTTCTTCAGCCTCTCCGGTCACAGTGGAAGCTGGCTGGGAAAGTTAATCCAGACTTCCCCCTGCCCAGCAACACTCTCCAGCTCGTCCTGAGGGCTGGAATGTAGTCGGACTGGTGGGCTGAGAGCTTTGCCTCGTGACTCTCTTTCTCCACCACGATGGATCGATGTAACATCTGCACGACTGCTGGTGCTGCACCAAACCTGTCCATCTCACGGCCCAGTTTCCCTCCACTCCAGAACAACACTCAGAAATACTTAAGCTGGGCCGTCTGTCAGAGGCTGGGTTCTGTACGATGGCCAAACTCAACCATCTTTTAGAGGAAGCTTATTTTGGCTCCTTGTAGAGATCTCACTCTTTCAGTCACGACCAAAACCTTCAGACCACAGGGTGAGGCTTTCATCCCCTGACCCCGCCCACTTTTCACCATGACGATGAGATAAATGACTGTTACTCCTGAAGACATGGAAACTCTCCACTGCTCTTGTGCCAATTTACCGTCACTTGTGATAAAGACTCCAAGATACTTAAACTTCTTCTCTTGAAGCAACATCCACGGGTTCCAAGTCAGAACCAGACTCCCCAAACCACTCAAGTGTGGGCTCAGCTCAGGCTCGCTGCTCGGTTCTTTGCATCACACTGATATTTCATTCTCCAAGTACTCACCAAACAACGGGCCCAAAATTCCTTTCTGCAGAAGTTGTGCAGAACCGCGGTCCTACCAACAGTTCCATCTGGAAACTTAGCTCTCGGCTTTTGACTCATCCCTTAATCCCTAAAATTGGGGTTAAGGGTCTTTCCTTAAAGACCTATAGACTGCGGGGACAGTGCCGGGTCCAAACCACCAACCTTTCAATTGGGGAACAACCACTCAACTTTCTGAGCTACAGCCGCCCCAGGTGCCCCAGAAACTGGGCCAGGCAAGAACCTCTCCTTCCTTTTCCCGTCTTCTGGCAGGTGGTGACAAGTGTTAAGGTGCATTACCTCCACCCACTGTCGGAGTGTTACTCTAGCAAGACTTCTGATCTGGATCCATCATGTTTCAACATGTTAGGGGACGTTTGAGGTCAAGGGTCGTCTCAGTGTGAAGTAGGTCCTTTGAAATGTCCGGGATGTTATGTGTTCACCGCAGAAGATGCTTCGCGTTAACGCGATAACTCAAAAACGATGTCAGGTATCATTTTCAAATTTCATACCCACAGACCCCTGAGTGTGTTGGGTAGGCTTTGGCGTGTCCTATGCCCCTTTTCCACCAAAAATAACCTGGTGCTAGTTCGGTGCTGGTGCTAGTGCCAGTGCTTAGTTGGTTCAACTCGCGCACATCCTAAGAACCCGTTTGCTATTCCACCGGCAAGGAGCCAAATCAGAGCCAGGCAATTACCTCATCGTATGACGTCATCGGTTCTTGACTTTAGACCAGCAAAGATTTGAGCTTGTCTGGCACCAGTTCTGAGAGCCAGGAGCTGGTGCTTAGGCTGTTGGTGCTTAGGCTGTTGAAAAGCAAAGAACTGGTGCTGAGTCAGGCTCTGGCTCCAGACAAGCCCCTGAACCAGAATCACACCCTCCAGAATGAGCTGGAGACTGTTGCCGGGGAGAGGGACATCTGGAATGCCCTTCTCAGCCTGCTGCCACAGCACCTGACTCCGGCTACAAGCAGCAGAAATGAAACGAATAAGCTCTAGAGGACACGTAACGAATCTTGACATTTCATTCTTGTTTTGTGTCTCGGCCGCATTTCGTGGTAGAAACAAGAAGGCAGAAAAGCCTTTGATCTATTTTTAGCCAGTTTCTAATGATGGTGCCTTCAGAGTCTGTGATGTGGAAGTTCTCCTCCCAGCCACCCGTGTGGGTTTAAACCATCCACTGCTGCTGAGGAATGCGGCGTTTGACCTCGTGGCCTCCGACCCACATTCACCCTCAGAAGAGTCTTTGCATGCGTGACGCTGCTGCAGACCTGCAGACGTCTCTCCAGACTCTCCCTGCAGGTCTACTTTACAGGTTTAACGCCCTCGCTCTCTGTTTCTGCCTCTTCCTCTCTCTCCCCCATGACTGAGCCGGCCTCTCCAGCTAATGTGAACCTGCGATCATAGTCGCCTCAGTGACCTCTGACCTCTGTGCAGCACATGGCAGTCATTACAGCAGCCGCAGGAAGCGGAGATGAGAGGTCAGTCTGACGAAGCCAGTTCAGCCAGGAGAGCCTTCAGCACCGGATAACAAATATTCTTGCAGGCCGTGATAATAATGAAGATGAGAATTGTGGGTATTTTGCGATTGGATCTGGATGCAATGAGGTTTGGACTCTGAATGGAAGCCTCGTCTGTGGAATGCCCTCCCTGACCATCTCAGGGCTCCACAGACGACTGACACATTTAAAAAAGGACTTAAAACTTTCCTTTCTAGCAGAACCTATAACTTTAATTAACATTAATGCTTTTGGTCATGTTTTTATATAGTTATTATTTTATTTTTATAGATGTTTTTATCTGCTTTTACTTTGTAGCACTTTGAGATTTGATCCAAATGTAAAGTGCATTATAAATGAAATGTATTATTATTATTATTATTAGTTTGCAACTACTCCAACAGCTTCCATGTTTGTTACATTATTATAACCAAGGAAGTCTCGACCACTTTGAAAAAGGTTTGGCAATTTGTTGTTTTATCTTCTTTTCACAGCTGCGTTCGACATCATCCTAATCATTGGCAGACAGAAGGTCCGTTCAGTCAAATCTCAGTCAGGGCAGCAACTTGTAAGAAGTTACAAGGATGACATCACAACTCTCCTCCAGACAGCTGATGCACTTCCAGGCTCCTGAAATGGCTTGAGGATCTTCTCACGTGGGCCTGGACAAGGACAAAGCCGGCCAAGTCCCGCAGCCTCTCATTCCAAGAAGGGATTAGGAACGACAACGTTTCCGTCATGGTTGATGGTGAAGAAATCCCCCTCCTGGCGGACCCTCCCACACGAAGCCTTGGAAGGCTTTATACGGCCGAGCATATGTCTGGAGCTGATACATCCCAGCTAGTGGACAATCCGAACAAGATCGACCAAAGCTCCCTTCGAGGAAAATGTAAGATTTGGCGTACCGGCATTCCCTCTACCAGCGCTGGATTTGGGCTTAAAGCTGTGTCACATCACCTCGACAACAACAGATCAGAACATGGATCAGAACATGGATGCAAAAGCCAACGTTACATCCATAAAGGGCTGGGCCTCCCTCTTTGTCCTCCAAATGCGGCACTGTTTGGGAGAACTCCCCTGACGCTTCCACTAAAATCCATTCACTCGGGCTACAGGCAGGAAAAGGGGAGGTTCACGTTCGAGTCTGTCCAGAACAACAAGGTTTGAAGTGGATATAAGTGGAACGCAGTGCAGACAGTTGACCAGGCAGTCAGCCGTCTGATGCACCGGGAGATAGATGGATCCCTGAGACTCATCAAGACCCTCTGTGTTGGAGGCCAGCAACCGAGATGTGGTCCAAAGCCAACAAATAGGAGAGAAACGGCCAGTTGATTTCTGAGGTGATGAAAATGGAAGCGGAGCATCCTCAAACCATAGCTGTCGGTTAACACCCGCAAGGGAGACGGACAACCTGGGAGGCCGTGATCAACAGGAAGGTTACCGTGGCAGAGGTGTGGAAGATCTTCTAAGCTAGGCTTAGCTTCCAGATCAGAGCCACAGGGCTAGCCCAGTAACATCACAGCAGATGATCCAGTTTGTCAGGCAAGGGGGGAACGGCCAAGATCAGCAATGCAAAGGTTTGGTCACTCATGTCGCCCGGAGGGGAGTGGAACATGAGAGCCTACCTTTGCCGCCAGCTTACGTTCCCACGCGAGATCTTGACAACCTCCCTACGGCCTGATATCGTGCCGTGGTCCACCCCAGTTAAGACTGTCATCACGGCTGAGCTGACCATCCCATGGCAAGGCGGAATGGAGGGCTGACTTTGAGAGGAAAGAGGTTCTCCTCGTTAGCAGAGCTGGCCGCTGTGTGCTCACAAGCTGGGTGGAGGGCATCCACCTACCCGATGGGGGGTTGGTTGTAGAGGCTTCACTGGAGCAATGGCACAGAACTGAAAAAGGCTGTTAGAGACCTGACAGAGAAGGCGGACCAGGGGAGCTTCTGGCTCTGGCTCCGGAGGAAAGACAAGGCGTGGGCCAACCAGGGGTCCAGCTGCAGGGGGGCATTAGGGACCCAACTCTGGGGTTGATGCGCCATGTAGTCTCCCTCACTCAAAGGAGAGGAGGGAACAGCGCCGTCTGTTATCTATAATGTTGTCGTTGTCACAATGCTGAGATTATTTCTGATCTCGGTAAATAGAAAGTTGCAAAGGAATTTTCCGATGGAGTCAATGTCAAAGAGTTCAGCGCCTCCGGCTTTCAGAGGGCGCCCTGCGATGGCGTTTCTGGGCTACAGATTCAGTTCAGATGCGATCAATTTAGTTCCGATGTCATCAATACTGACAAGGTAATTGTCTTTTTCTTTTCTTTCATTATCCCTTTTCTTGATCCTGCACTGGTTTCCCACGTAAACCAGTACAAACCCGAGGAGGACGGGAGCAACCCCTTCAAGACTCCGTGGTAAGAGGAGACTGGGAGTCTACCGCTTTTGATTGAAAACAATATTAAAGACATTTTTTAAAACTTTGTAATTGTTTCTCAGGGAGTTCCAGGAAGTCTGGATGTTCCTTTTAAGGAAATTGCAGAGTTTGGGCCAGAACAACCAGTTGTTGTTGTTGGCCACTGGTCACGAGTCGTGCAACAGCATTTTCATTTTCTCCGCTCAAATTCAGGTCCTTCACCCTGAATGAAACCCGGCAGAGGACAAGAGGACAGGAAGACAAAAGACAGTTCTGGACTTTGACTGATGATGATGATGTTTCTGACAGCAGCGGGTCCCGAAGGTCGGTCCACTTTCCCACAGTTAAAGGAGAAAATATACACAACTTTCAGTGTGTAGGGCACCAGATGCATGATGGGAATTATTCCCAAAAGTTTGTCCGTCATCCAACCTGTTGAAGTAACTCTGATCTCCAGAGAGTTTTCAGTCGGGAAATCTGGGAATTTAATACGATTTGACTGAACTGAGCTGGAAAGAACTTATTAGGCTGAAATATTAGAAGAAGTGAAAATTCACACTGTAAAAAAACAGCCGTTACAAATTAATAATAATAATAATAATACATTTTCCTTCATATCTGCATGTAGATTGAATCCGTTCCTAATTACACACTTATGCATTTCTTTGAGTCGTACATCATTTTTTGACATGCTACATTTTTCAGAACTCAGTATTAAAGATATTGGGCAACTGTTCAGAGGCACTAAGTTAGTATTTAGAGATATTACATCATTTTGACGCTTTGTCCTCATATCTCCCAAACGTCGGATATTATTGAATCGTCATCAAGCGGCGCCACCGCATATACTTCATGTTAACGGCATAACTCAAAAACTATATCATGGATCATTTTCTAATTTTAGACCCACATAGACTTTAGTGTGAGGAAGAACAGGATCTATTTTGGTAAAAGTCGGTTGTATGTTTTGGACACTAGGGAGAACTTTGTCTCCAAGTTTTTTCGGCTATAACTTCTCAACCGTTGGTCCGATATAGTCCAAATATTGTTTATATGAATCAAGTCTAGGAAATCTATCGTGTGAATATTATATTTGAACCATTTGTGAATCTAAGAGTTCATATTTTTACCACTTTAGGGGACTTTTCAAAGATAAACCCGTTTTTTTCCAGACAGAACTTCCTAATCATTTATCCGATTTGGACTATTTCGGAATTTTAGTGAATCACATTTTCTTTGAGGAGCTCAATCTTGGGGATTGCTTGTACAACGCAGGGGACTGGGGGCTTCTCAGGGGATATACCCTTACTGTCAGACGTCATGAAGGGACTGCCGGGATTCTGCCTCTTGTTGTGACCCCACCGTCGTCCTGGTTGATGTTCCCTGAAGGATGTTCCCTGAAGGATGTTCCCAGAGGGAAGTCACTGTCAGAAGTCATTCAGCCCCGTCACTGAGTATTATGACAACAGATATAACCGAGCGGCGCATTAGCACCGGTACGAGTTTGTTTAGACGCCGCCTGGACGGGGAATCCTGACTTTAAAGGTCGCGGTGAGGTAACGTTCTAAGGGGTGAGGCCTTCCTCCTCCTTCTCCCACACCGCTGAAGATGTAGGCCACCTAATCTTAGCTGGTGGCACCAAAACCCTCCCCCCCGCGTCACATACCTCTCATGACACCACGACACGGTGACCTCTGACCCTTTGAGATCCAACAGACGGTACCTGTGGCCTCACAAATGAGCTTTAGTCGTCAGTCTGCCAACTCCTCGTTAAGCCCTCCGATCGTCAGACCCGATCAGCTCTCGCGTCAGTCCAGGAGGGGAACGGAGCCCAGATTCCACGGCTGACCTCTGCCTGACCTCTGCCTGACCCCTGACTGTTAACGTCAGTCGACGCCTCTGCAACACGATACACACCGAGTCAAACTCCACGCCGTTACTATTCCTTCTTCTCCCTGTCAGACTATAACGTTAATCTTTGTGCCAGAGACGTCACATTTACACCGATGTCTATTTGTTGGTTTGTTTACTTGTTTGTTCACAAACAGGATTACGTGAAAGGAAAGGATGTGTCAAAGGTTAGGCTGTCGCTCAGGAGAGACTTCAGATACGAGTACCAGAGGGGGGGGGGGGGTGGATAGAGCATATTTCATCCTACAAATATGAGTTGAAGTCTTTGGTATCAGATCAATAAGATTAACTGTTTTTTCCAGAACACTAGATGGTGCTGCTGGGTTTTTGTTTCTCGGTTGAGGTCAACCAAGAAGGTCAGCATGTGGGACTAAGTTGATCAATCAAAATGGAAGCGTTCATAAAAAGTGGTCGGACAATCTACGTCTGCTGCCGTCCCCGACAGCGCGAGTATATCACAGAACAGCCCCCAACCTCCTGCGTTGTGCAAGAAACTCCTCAACTTAAAGTTCTATCTGAAAAGCTAACCTGGCGTGTACAATTTTAAGTAATTATTTATAAATATTATGTACACAAGAAGGAGCTCCTGGACTAGATTCATATGCTCCAAAATTAGGACTAAACTGGATCAAACGTTTGAAAAATTGTGTTCCCAAAAAACTTTGGCGCTAAAGCTCCCCCTAGTGGTGGAAATATATGAACGTGAAGGAGCCACATGGAAAAGGGAGGTTGTATGAAACTTAAATACTACAAACCTGAGGGTTCACCTCAGTTGCCACCAGCTAGAAACAGTGTTAGCCAAAGACAGCAAGGCTAGCGTTGAATTATTCACTCATTCATTATCTACCGCTTATCCTCTTCAGGGTCTCGGGGGGCTGTGGCCTATCCCAGCTAACATCGGGCGAGAGGCGGGGTACCATAAAACTACGTTTTGAAGGCGGTACAGTCCATCAGCTACTTCCTGTTCAAAGACCCACCGCCGGATTGGGTTCTGTTACATGCTTAAGGTGCTGGAACCAAAGAGTGGGTTGATCTGATAGTCCAAACTGGATTGGATGTGTTTTCGTGATATTTGCTTCAAATTTGTCATAATTGAGGGAAAAATGCGAAGAAGAATGTCGGGTCATCAGTTTGTGAGTTTTAGCTCCAGGGAACCGGGTCGTACAATTCAGATTTGAATTGAAGACGTATGTTAAGTGGTATAAAATTCAACTTTTAGAGCTCTTCGTCGACGTCTGGACTTCAGCTCTGCTGAGGTTCTGAATTGGTTGACCTGAGAAGACCGGCGTCTCCGGCTAACAGAACCGTTGAATGTCAGTTGTTGCTGCTAAAAGACAGAAGAGGCTGAGCGGCAGCAGTTAGGGAGTGGCGTTGTGCTTCCGTTGTCTAGCTCACAGTAAATAAACATAGGTGCTCTGGAGAAAGGGCTAGCTTGTAGCGCTATCTCTGCTTAAAATGTGATAACATTTAGGTCATGGACTAACTGGTGCCTTCAGATGCTCCTCATACGGTCCTGGTTCTGAGCCTCCGTTTCATCTCCGTCCGCCGGGCGGAGGCAGACTTTATTGGGATTGACATGATATAATTGAACGCAAGATGGAGTTTCTTTGTGCCAAAAGACAGAAATAAAGATCAGAGGACAAGACATGTACATTCAATCAGGAAGTTGTGCACAAGTGGCCACAGAAGGGTTAGCGTGACAGTCTTTGGTTTTCCCCCGTTGAAGGATGTGAATCAGATGAGTCCTACCTGATAAGACAGATTGAACCCGTGGAACCTTTTGAATGAAAGAGAAGTTGAGGGCTTTCTGTTCTTGAAGGAACAGATGCCATCCTCCAGAGGACGAGGAGTCCGGGATCTGAGCCAGCGGCGGCGGCGGCGGCTAACAGAGAATCAGCCATTTGTTTCTCATTTTGGCCTCATGGAGACGCTTCAATGACCGCCGCGCTCCTTTCTCCGATTACACAGTCCGTCCTGTTTTTGTTACGAGCCGGAGAGACGGATGCTTTGAGGTCTCACACACACAAGCCCAGGAGTGGGTGGAGGGGGGGGCAGTGAGATTTGGATGATTTGGGAGGTCTGTCACTTTGACTGAAAGCTTACGGTTTAGGGCTGAAACCCTTCCAGCCCGTCTCACACGTGCCAGAGAAATCGTTGGACTCTGTCTGCGGGGGAAGATTTATTAAAGAATAAGGAGACAAAAGAAGAATCGCATTTCTGCGTCGACTGGCAGCTATGGCTGCTAGCAGGCAGGACGCAAGACGTTTCCTTCATCTTTGTACAATCTCTAGTCTTGGGTTCACGTTCACCGGATGAGAAGGTGGTAAGTCAGGATTTATGTCTGTTGAACCAAGAACCAATGGTCTGAAGACCGACCTTCCTACAGGTAGAGAAATAATCAAAGGGTCCTGCTGGGGTCAAAGGTCCACCAGAGCGCTAACGAGAACATCTTGAAAACAACTATCCTTCCAGAACTGTTGAGGACATTCCCTTCCACCTCAGACATTCATGTGGAATAACAGATGCCCTGGCAGGAGAGGTGGTTTCCCTTACCACCTGAGATCCATTTGTACTGCTGAGCAGATCAACGACACCCCCTACATCTGTTATACTGGTCTCTGGAACTCTGGATGGAGATTTCGTCCATCTAGAGTTCTGCACCCCAGCAAACAGACTCTAGTGAAGACCTTTGGTCCCGGTGCCAGCCTTAAGAATGGAACAGCTTTCAGCTTCTCCACTGGCCTCCAGAAGTTCTACACTTTAGCCAGTAGCCTCCAGGAGGGTTTTACCCTCGTAGCTTAACCCTAGAGGGGTTGTGCAGCCGCACAAGAGGGGCTCTGTATTTGCCACAACCCTCAAGAGGCGCTTAACCTTTTCAGCTTGCCTCCGGATGGGTGTTGCCTTCGCTGCTGGCCTCAAGAATGGTTCTACATTCACCACCGAACTGGAGAAGGTTCTGAGCTTTGCTTTTGACCAAACAACTATGTATTTGCCAAAAGCATCCAGATGGGTTTAGCCCTCTTTGCTGGCTTCCAAAAGATTCTAGGTTTCCAACTCCCAAAGAGTTTTGGATCCTGGGTTTCTCCCTGATGACTCTGGGGGGGGGTCTCCCCTTCTCCAGAGGGGGTCTGGAGGCTGACACCCTTCTTTTGCTGACACCCTCCAGAGGAGGGGTCTGCGTTTGTGGCTGGCCTCCATATGGGTTTTGCCAGCGTGTGATGATGACTGATGACCCTGGTTGAGTCGGTTTGGGAATGGTCTTGGTTCCGTTGGGCAAACCAGCGCAGACAGACACGTTGAAGGTAATCACTGACATAACGGTCTAAAACTGTTTTGTACTCGGGGATGTTTTAACCCAATGATATTTGGGCCCGGTAGTAAATCTGTGGTTCGGTGTCGTTGAACGACCCCTTGGCTGGAGACTGTTGCTGAAAAGGATTCGACGTGACGGTCATAAACACATGTCAGTGTTTCGTGTCATCAGAAACTGACTCTGACTAGACAATGAAGCGAATGTTCCTACTCCTGTCGTCCTTCTGTCTTTTCTCCGTCTCCGGTTTCAAGGCGCTACACTTTCGAACCCTTCACTCCACGCGGTCTTGTTTTTAAAACAGTGAAACCGCTGATTCCTCGGGCTCGAACAGCCGCCAACCGCGCCGCACATCTGACTCCAATCCTCCGGGTCTTATCACCGGAGCCAGCGCCGGGTTCAAAGCGGTGTCTTCCAAAGGAAAAAACACCATCCGCTCCTGTTCCAGAGAAACACCAGGTTCAAATGGGAACCACAGGCCTCCCCTCTGGAGGAGGGAGGAGGAGGGAGTTTACCTCCTCCCTCGCCCCCCCCCCCGCCATACTCGTTTATTTTTAACCCCGGTCTCTGATCCATTATGTATTCTCCAGGTGTAGCCCCTCTTTTTATTCTCATCTGCCAACCAGCAGAGAGACAGAATGAAATTATGGCTCCCCGCTGGAGGTGATTGTATTAGAGGATCTCCTGGAGGACACTGAGGGACAACGAGGACGGAAGGTAAAAGAAACGTGACGGAGAAACGAGAGGAGGGCCAGAAAAGAAATCATAACTGTTGCCAACCGCTTCTCTTGAAGGCGGAGCCAAAAACTGGCCCCAATAGAGACGGAGGAGATCTTCAAGGTCACCCTGACCCCCAAAGGCTGAATGAGAAACAACTGGACTTCTTTTTCTTTGAGCTGAAGACGATTCGTCTCTCAAGGTTCTTCGGTGGAGAACCAGGTAGTAAAGTTGGATCAGAGGCGATTCAGGGATCCAGATGCTTCTGATTCAACCTTCCAGGATCCAAATGGTTCAGACACCAGACATCTTCATCTCATCTTCAATTCTCCGGTCAAACACTTTTCAGGCGTTCTCCTGCCCGCCGTCCAGAATCAGCCGCTACCAGTGCGTCGATGTGAGTCTCAGCAGGAGCTGGGGTCAGGTGTACAGCGACTGAAACCCGTCCAAAGTCAAAGTCTGTGTGCGAGATGAAAGACTCTGGCGCTCGGAGTCTTCACGTGTTTGACGAGTCCCTGACCTCTGCAGCCAGACGAAACGGCATAAACCGGGCCTTGAAGGCCCGACGCTGGTGGTGGCGGCTGATGGCTGACGCTGAGGCGGATGAACGATGAACTTTGTGAGCATATAAAGATTGACGAGATTATTGTATCATATGTATAATTATTATTATTATTCTAGAGGTGTGGACAGAATCTTATTCAGTCTCTATTTGTCCGTCTATCAATCCAGATTGAAAGGGTCGGTTTTCCTGTTTGTTGGCGCCGTCCTCATAATTCCTTCTAGAAAAAACAATCGATATTTTTTCATGTTACATGAATAATATTCCACAAGCCTCATAATGAATGTGGTGGACTTCATTCTCTATGTATCTCAGAATTATGGGATAGATTTGATAGTAAATACGACATTGTCTGGTAATAACGAAAAACATGAAAGGATCTCATTATTATGACAAAAAATCGCGGAAAATTGGATGAATGAGAAAAGCTGATATCTAAAGAAATCTCGTAGTCACGACATATCGTCGTTTACACGACATAAAAACTTGTTCCCAGAGTAAAATGTAAAATATTAGAGTACAATATTTAATAGTTTATATATATATAAATATGTATATAGCATCTATATCATCATCAACTATCATCATCCTCTTCATCATCACAATCATCATCTTCATCATCACAATCATCATCTTCATCATCATCATCTTCGTTATGTTCTTCATGATCCCCATGTAACACATTGCTGTAAACACATTTATCAACAAGATGCTGCCGATACCGTCAACACAACGATACTGCTAACACAACGATACCGTCAACACACCGATACCGTCAACACAACAATACCATCAACACAACGATACCATCAACACAACGATACCATCAACACAACGATACCGTCAACACAACGATACTGCTAACACAACGATACCGTCAACACACCAATACCATCAACACACCGATACTGCTAACACACCGATACTGCTAACACAACGATACCGTCAACACACCGATACCGTCAACACAACAATACCATCAACACAACGATACCATCAACACAACGATACCATCAACACAACGATACCATCAACACAACGATACCATCAACACAACCATACCGTCAACACAACGATACCATCAACACAACGATACCGTCAACACAACCATACCGTCAACACACCGATACCGTCAACACAACGATACCGTCAACACAACGATACCGTCAACACACCAATACCGTCAACAAAATGATACCATCAACACAACGATACCATCAACACAACGATACCGTCAACACAACGATACCATCAACACAACGATACCGTCAACACAACGATACCGTCAACACAACAATACCGTCAACACGCCGCGGCGTACGATACCATCAACATGGCGACCGCCATCAAAGACTGACAGCCATTGTTCAGCAGCTGTAAACAAACACCAGCGCCAAGAAACGGATCCCAGATGTGTTCTGCAAGAATCCATCGGCCCCGGCTGTCAGGAGACGTGAAGGATGAAGGCTCGGCTGAAGCTTCATCACCGCTCCAGTCGTTTATTATTTCAGAGGCTCCGTTCGCCAAAACACAAAAACCAGCATCTGTCAGCGTCTGAGCGGTTCCTGCCCGGCCCACAAACCAACCTCCTACAGCGACACATGTGGAGGTCCAGAATCCCGGGGATCCACCTCAGTACCACGGCCGGGTCCAATGGAAGAAAGACAGAAGCCTTTTGCTGAACCGAGATGGAGGCGGAACCGCGGCGTGCTAGCATACCGACTATTAGCATAAATCATGACGACTACATGAACGATTCATCCGCACAAAACCAACGCTGGAGAAGTGATGGCAGAAAAACGTTTGGAGTTGAAGCTCCCTCTAGTGTCGGAACCATGTAACGGACCTTTCCCAAAGTCACTCCAGTTCTTCCTCACACTCACGTCCATAAGGGTCTAAAGTTTGAAAATGACCCATCAGACCGTTGACCTCACAGACCGATGACCTCACAGACCGATGACAAAGACCGATGACCTCACAGACCGATGACCTCACAGACCGATGACCTCACAGACCGAAGACCTCACAGACCGATGACCTCACAGACCTATGACCTCACAGACCGATGACCTCACAGACCGATGACCTCACAGACCGATGACCTCACAGACCGATGACCTCACAGACCGATGACCTCACAGACCGAAGACCTCACAGACCGATGACCTCACAGACCAATGACCTCACAGACCGATGACCTCACAGACCGATGACCTCACAGACCGATGACCGATGACATCACAGACCGATGACCTCACAGACCGATGACCTCACAGACCGATGACCTCACAGACCGATGACCTCACATGGGTGGAGTTTCGTTTGGACTTCATGTTGTCCAGACAGCGCCCTGACCTCCTGGGCCCGGATGACGAGGACAGACGGAGAAGAAGCGGCGCAGCTTCGGTAGCTGAGACTCTGAATGAGAAGCAGATGACGTTCCTCCGGTTTGGTGTTTGGACCTAGAACTGGAAGTGGAGCAGCAGGTTCTATTTATAGAGGTCCACAGACCGGTGGTGTTGGGAACACGGCGTTCGCTCGTGGTCGTGTGTTTACGTGGGCGTGTTTGTGGTTGTGTGAGTGATTCCTAAACAGAGCGCCCTCAGAGACGAAGCACAGATCCAGACTCTGAGAGAAGAAACAGATCCGTCACCCGCGGCTCTGGTTCCACCGGCCCAGTCGGCCCGTGTTTACACTTCCTGTCAGCCTCGGTTCGGTCTCTCGGACAGGCGGCGTTTGGTGAGGTCATCCGTCCTCATCCGCACTAATCAGCTAATCCTAGCGGGTCTACTCGCCAAACTATGAAGCTTCATCTATCTGGGCCCAAGTCCAGAATCATGGAAACGCTACGCTGGAATCAAAAAGACCCGGAACAACAGAGAACCTCCACAGAAGTGGACCAGCATCTAGAACTCCTCCTAGAACACGGAGAAGGTTCAAGACATTAGCATGATCTGTGTGGATCACTTATCGACGGACCCGACCGCTCAGACAGCTTTTTTACCATCCGGGCCTCGCCGCGGCGCCGGCGTCCGCCTGTCAGTCAGGCTGACGTCTGATTCATGTGACGGCGTGACGAGATGTTTCTTCTGTGGGGTGTGAACCCGCTCTGTGAGGAGCCATCAGCAGCTCTGCAGGAGAACCGGGCCCGGTTCTGAGCAATGATGATCCAGTTTGGGCAGCGCCAGCATGCTCACAGTTACGACCCGGAGTATTTTACACATTTAGCTTCCTCACTCACACTCTTCCTCAGTCCCAACCTTCCTCAGTCACACTATTCCTCATTCACACTCTTCTTCATTCACACTCTTCCTCATTCACACTCTTCTTCAGTCACACTCTTCCTCATTCACACTCTTCCTCATTCACACTATTCCTCAGTCACACTCTTCCTCATTCACACTATTCCTCACTCACACTCTTCCTCAGTCCCAATCTTCCTCAGTCACACTCTTCTTCATCAGTCACACTCTTCTTCAGTCACACTCTTCCTCATTCACACTCTTCCTCATTCACACTATTCCTCATTCACACTCTTCTTCAGTCACGCTCTTCTTCAGTCACTCTTCCTCATTCACACTCTTCTTCAGTTACACTCTTCCTCAGTCACACTCTTCATCATTCACACTATTCCTCACTCACACTCTTCCTCAGTCCCAATCTTCCTCAGTCACACTCTTCCTCATTCACACTATTCCTCACTCACACTCTTCCTCAGTCCCAATCTTCCTCAGTCACACTCTTCGTCTGACTCTCAGGTGTGTTTTGTGGGCGGGACTCTTTGACCTTTGGACCTTCATGGTCGTCTGATTAGGAGATTCTGGATTTACAGGTTTCACTTTGACGCGTCCAGGAATCCCTTTTGGAGGCCAGAGGGTTTGCAGTGAAACACAAAGTTAATCAGTGGCGCCTGAACGCACCAGAGGCGTTTGAGCGCGAGCCAAACTCTGAGACAGACGTCAGAGGACAGGAGAGGCAGCTCCACCGTCACATAAACGCTGGTGGTCCCACAGGGACCCCCGACCTTCTCAGAGAGACCCGTCCGACAGTAAAAGTACAAGGACACAGATTTAAAGACAGAAACGTCAAATGTTCTCTAGAAGAAGGTCTCACGTCTCTTTGAGGTCGTCCCTCTTCAATCTATAGTTTTAGACTCTGGAACTCAAATCCACGCCTCAAATGTTAGCGTATGTTAGCATATGTTAGCATGCTAGCGCTCGCTAAGTAGCGTTATGTCCACCTGAGGTCGACTGATAGCTGCAGGTATTGGTTCAGGACACATTAAGATACTTGGTTGGTAAAAACGTGGATCCAGATCCTCAGCAGTCGCTCCACAGGAAACAGCTGGTAGCAGAGATGTAGCCTTGATGCTAGTTCGGATTCTACTCCCGATATTCTAACTCTTCTTCGGACGACGTGACCGGAGGGAGTGAAGATGCTGAACGCCAGAAGACGGAGAAACGGCGGCGGGGCGCAGCAGGTAGGTGGACGGGCGTCAGGTCTCCACTGGGGGGACATGAACCTTAAGGAACCGTGTGAGGATCAGAACGTGTTCGGAGGGATACACCGACATGGACCTGACGTCCCCCCGCCTACCTGCTGCGCCCCGCCGCCCCCCCACAATCCTCTCTGCAGACGCCCAGAAAGAAACCTGACTTTGATTGACAGCATCTCTCTTTCTTTCATTTTCATTTCCCAGTCAGACGAATGTTTTTCTGTGAGGCGATCCAGATGTTGATTAAACATGAAGGATGTGTTTAGGTAGAAGTTCTCCTCCAGTCGTATGACGGGGGCTGTATCAGACAAAGAGACAGCAGACAGAGCAGCAGGAGACCCCCCCCCCCACACACACACACACACACACACCTGTGACCAGCCCTCACTACACAGCAGGCTGCCCCCCCTCCTTCACTCACCACCACCCGACCCCCATCACACCCCCTCCTCTCGCCCTTCAACAGTCCTCTACTGCTGGCGGGCTCCGGCAGCCGTCGCCATGGTTACCCACCGGGATGACACCCAATTGCGATGAGGTTCCTGAGGCGTGAGCGAGGTGAGGAGAAGGGGGCGGGGCTGTGGGGGGGGTGTCTCAGAGCAGGTGCAGGGAAAAATCTGAAGCATCTGCCGTCAATGAAGCTGTTCGGAGGCCGACTGAAGACCTTTGACCTCTATGACATCACAGCAGGTGTAGAGAAGAGAGTAGTTTTACTACCTGGTCACCTGTGGTCCAGGTGTGAAGGTTTTGCTGGATCTATTTTTTCTTTGTTGAGACGGGTGTTGTTGGACTGACTGGATCATGGTTGTATATTACATAGTTTTACATATTGTTACATTTTGTTACATATTGTTACATATTATTACATATTGTTACATATTTTTACATATTATTACATATTGTTACATATCGTTACATATCGTTACATTCTGTTACATTCTGTTACATATTATTACATATTGTTACATATTTTTACATATTTTTACATATTGTTACATATTATTACATATTGTTACATATCATTACATATCGTTACATTCTGTTACATTCTGTTATATATTATTACATATTGTTACATATTTTTACATATTGTTACATATTATTACATATTGTTACATATCATTACATATCGTTACATTCTGTTACATTCTGTTACATATTATTACATATTGTTACATATTTTTACATATTGTTACATATCGTTACATATTTTACATATCGTTACATATTTTTACATATTTTACATATCGTTACATATTTTTTACATATTGTTACATATTATTAAATATTGTTACATATTTTTACATATTACATATTTTTACATATTATTACATATTGTTACATATCGTTACATATTGTTACATATTGTTAAATATTATTATATTGTTACATATTGTTACATATTCTTACATATTTTTACATATTATTACATATTGTTACATATCGTTATATATTTTTACATTCTGTTACATATTTTTACATATTGTTACATATTTTTACATATTGTTACATATAATCTCATGAGGATCTTCGTAGTGAAATCAATGTCTTCCTTATGACAATGCTGCTGATCCAGTGCGGCAATCACGGGGGTCGGTCTGAGGATGACATCACGGGGGTCGGTCTGAGGATGACATCATGGGGGTTGGTCAGTCACAGGACCAATGCGTTTAGGTGCGATGACATAATGGGGAAACGGAGCTGCCTTGGCGCCGGACTGCTGGTTCAGACTAAGCGGGTCTCCATAAATACACATTTTCTGTGACATAATTTATCCTGAAGTGATTTTAGGGGGATGACATAACCCTCTGAGGGGAGTTGGGGGTAATCGTCCTGAGGGACCGACAGGCGGGGAATGACTCAAACAGGACGAGGGTCCGGTTTCCAGCTTCCAGTAACGATGTTAGAGTGAGGAGGAAAAATCAGTGTTGGATGAAGATAAAGCCGTCAGTTTAAACATGACTCAGCGTTCCTGACGGATTCCTGGAACATCAGTCCGCGGGCTGATCTGAGTTCAGTTCCCACACTGCTCTCAGAGCGCTGCTGCAGGAATGATTAACGGTCCTGAAGGACTCTGCTCTCGGAGCGTCCAGCAATAACAGAGGACTGAGGTCGGTATTTATAGCCTCGCTGATGGAGAGACTCTGGAAGTCATCCCGACTCCTGAGAGATGAAGAATCTCTCCATCTGTTTGTCTTCCTCTGAAATAAACGCCGTTATGGCCACATCGGACCGCCGACCCGGCCCGGAGGGTCCACTAAACAGAAACAAAATGTTTCTCCAAGCCTCCCGCAGAGGCAGAACTTCTCAGCGTGGATCCGGTCCAAACGTTCACCCGGCTCCGGTTGGTTGGAGATCTCCCATGAGCCTCAGCTCCTATCAGAGTCCTGGAAAATGTTGGCTAAAGGCTCATAAATGTGCTGAACGCATTTCCTTCCTTAAAAAAACATTTTTGTTTGAGGAATATTCGATAAGATGTCGTTTTAAAAATACATTTGGCTTTTAAGTTCCTCTCCTTCCTGGCAGGCGGATTTTTATGCCACAAAAAACTAAAAAAAAAAAGTGACCCAGAAGTTGAAAACTGATAAAAGCCGGCCGTCATAACGACAAAACTTTTTTCCTTTAGCATTTTTAGAGGCGAGGACCGCTTAATGACATCATCGGGATGCTAGCTTAGCATTTTTTTTTTTTTACAGAAAAAGTCCGATATTATGGAATCGTCCGTCGTGTTAACGCGATAACTCAAAAATGACTCAAACTATATACCCACATAGACTTCCACTGCGAGGAAGAACTGGATTCATTCATGGGGAACTTTCAGTTCCATAATTCTGCCAGTAGGGGGAGTTTGTATTTTGATTTCCTAAAACACTGTTTTACTTTGTTTGTGACTTCGGTGAAGGGGATTGCTGGTACAATGCAGGAGATTGGGGGCTTTTCGGGTCCTACTCGTTGCTGACGACAGCTGACGACAGCGCGGGATCAGTTCACATCCCAACTAGTAACAAGAGTTTCAAAAAGGGAACAGAACCGGGACAAAGGAGTTTTGTTTAGCGTTGAGACGGGATGTTTCCATAGCAACTATTCCTGCGTTCCTATTGGTGGAGGGAACAAACAGGAAGTTGAAGGTGGATGTTATGAGTTATATTTTATTTTGACACACTAACCTATTTTATGAAAGTGAAATGAAATTGTAGGAGATTATAATTTCCTTTACAAACTATCTTGTTAGCAGAGAAGAATCGAGATTGTTCAAACGTAAACGACTTTTGTTGTTGAGAAACTAACTCTTTATTTGGAGTTAGTTGGAGTCAGTTTAGTATTTACTAACTCCTTCTCCTGAAATACTGACTCTGAGATTTTATGACTCCTGAGTCTTCAGACGTTAGCTCCTCTTCGTCTTCTTCTCCTGTCAGGTGGATTTGGAATGGCGTCGTCTGACGACTCGGTCGGGGGATGTTCCTCTGCCCTCGCCACGGCGCATCGGCTTCCTCCACCGCCTCCACCCATCTCTCCTCAAGTCAAGGTGAATTGCTGCTCCACCCGTTTTTAAACTCCCGAGGCATCAATCGTGGCTTGACTCCGCCCATCCGGACCTCCAGCAGAAGGCTGCGGCAGCCGGGGGTCGTAAACCTGCCAGCGGCGGAGTGCTCCCCCGGCGCCGACCCATCACGTTTAAATCCTCCGCCGTTTAAAGCGGAGATGTCTGGGCGGAGCGGCGGCGGCGGCGGCTTCGCTCAAATTTACGAGCTCATTTCATTTTTGATGAAGTGCAGGACGGCCAGAGGACGCCGCTACAACCGCCCTTCCTGCAGCGATCCCGGCGCCGCACTCCAGCAGCCCAACATCGGCTTTACGGGCCGGACCGGAACCAGAACCAGGACTCAAGAGCCAAAGTTCTGCCTTCACCTCTCACACGGCGCCGTCACAGGAAACACCTGAAGGACGCGGAAGAATGTACACACAAACATAAACCAGTTAGAAGGTTAACGAGCCGAAACATCAACACTGGTTTGTTCGGTTTATCGCCGTCACCACCATGATGAGGTGAACAAAATACTACTGAGGCGATACTGGTACCAGCACCGCCGGAGCGCTGGACCGCATAACTGATTCAATACTGTTTATATATATATATATGTGTGTATATATATAGTTGAGGAGGTTCTATTGGATCTGTGATGGGCAGCTTAGCAGACTGTCCTCCAGAACTGGA
>JBBDHG010000230.1:92500-97500 GCA_037951165.1 Lophius americanus | reverse complement strand
CTCCGGTCATCAGACACTCCCAGAACCAGAACCAGGGTCCAGAGCCACCAGACTCTATTTGGGTCGCTACATTAATCTGATGAATATCTTTCATAGTCCTCAGACTGACATCACAGCGTCTCCTGAGGAGGAGGAGGGGGAGGAGGACGAGGACGAGGAGGAGGAGGAGGACGAGGAGGAGGAGGAGGAGGAGGACGAGGAGGAGAACGAGGAGGAGGAGGAGGAGGAGGGGGAGGAGGAGGAGGAAGGGAGAGATGCTCTGATTAAATATCCGCTATTATGTGTTTAACGTGATTTCAGTAATAAATGCACCAAATATAGTTTTATATACCCTTATATACTATATAATATAGTTTTATATACTCTTCTATACAATATAATATAGTTTTATATACCCTTATATACAATATAATATAGTTTTATATACCCTTATATACTATATAATATAGTTTTATATACTCTTATATACTATATAATATAGTTTTATATACCCTTATATACTATATAATATAGTTTTATATACTCTTATATACTATATAATATAGTTTTATTTATCCTTATATACTATATAATATAGTTTTATTTATCCTTATATACTATATAATATAGTTTTATATACCCTTATATACTATATAATATAGTTTTATATACCCTTATATACTATATAATATAGTTTTATATACTATATAATATAGTTTTATATACTATATAATATAGTTTTATATACTATATAATATAGTTTTATATACTCTTATATACTATATAATATAGTTTTATATGCCCTTATATACTATATAATATAGTTTTATGTACTATATAATATAGTTTTATATACTCTTATATACTATATAATATAGTTTTATATACTCTTATATACTAAATAATATAGTTTTATATACCCTTATATACTATATAATATAGTTTTATATACTCTTATATACTATATAATATAGTTTTATATACTATATAATATAGTTTTATATACTATATAATATAGTTTTATATACTCTTATATACTATATAATATAGTTTTATGTACTATATAATATAGTTTTATATGCCCTTATATACTATATAATATAGTTTTATATGCCCTTATATACTATATAATATAGTTTTATATACTCTTATATACTATATAATATAGTTTTATGTACTATATAATATAGTTTTATATACTCTTATATACTTATAGGGTCGAGAAAAAACTGCCTTTTAACAGACAGAAACCTCGAGCAGATCCAAGACTCAGGGACGGCCTACTGCCAGGACCGGTTGGCCTACTACCAGGACCGGTTGGCCTACTGCCAGGACCGGTTGGCCTACTACCAGGACCGGTTACCCTACTACCAGGACCGGTTACCCTACTGCCAGGACCGGTTGGCCTACTGCCAGGACCGGTTGGCCTACTGCCAGGACCGGTTACCCTACTGCCAGGACCGGTTGGCCTACTGCCAGGACCGGTTACCCTACTGCCAGGACCGGTTGGGTTTTGTTCAAATCAACTATCGTCCTCTTTCACGGCGCCGGAGGTCCGTGTTCATCCTGGAGGCATTTATTCATGTGAGCGAGCGGACAGAGTGATGAGTCATGCTTCTAGAGCGGAGCGGTTCTGAGAAGAAGGGTTCATGGGGTTTGGACCTTTGAATGAAGACATCTGTGGAGACGGGGACATTCGGACGCGTCACGGCGGGACCAGCACCTGTTGAAGTCCTGGAGGGACCGGTGGCGGTCCGGTTACATTAGTCATGTGCGCCGTCATGCTGCTCTGCTCTCACTTCCTGTTTTGGGTTTTGCTGCCCGGCTGAGCAGACAAACCGTTTTACTACAGGAAGTGAGACAGGAAGGGCTTTTTTTCTCTCCTCAAACCGCAGCATGACAGAAAGCAGAGTCGAAGACGAAGGAGGAGGAAGCAGCCGTTAGGAGTGGTTTCACTGTGGTGTGTCTCTGCTGACGTTCTTCAGAACTGGGTTCACTCAGAACCGCTTCTCCCTAAACAGGAAGTAAGGGAGAACCCCCCCCCCCAGATGAGTTTGGTCAACCATGGGACGAAAAAATACAAATATAGATGAAGTGGCTCGAAGCTAACGACATATTAGCCTGCTAGCATCGTGTCATCCAGACATTAGCCGCTGATGTTAGCTCAACAAGCTATCTGGTTAGCTCACAATAACTCCAGGTTTCCCAGCACCTGAGGAAGCAAAGCCGGCGCAGAGCATCACTGAGCCGCCGCCACGCTTCACTGTAGGTACGGGGTTCTTTTCACTATCTCCTCCAGACATACCACCGGTCCACAGAACCCAAAGGTTCTGGTTTGGTTTCATCGCTCCTCAGAACAGCAATCCTTAAAAAACAACCGGTTCTGAGCTGCAGGAGTGACTCTTCCTATGATTACGGGTCAGCACTGGTGAACCTATTCACAGAAGAACCGACCCGTTGAGGTCGGTTCAGTGCTTCAATAACAAGTAGTTTGTTAGGGCAGATGAACCCGCCGCGGATGTCTGTGAATGTAGAAATGAATACAGGTCAGAGGTCGTCCCTCGCTGCAGCAGCTCACGGACTCCTGACCCGGAACACGGACTCAAAGTCCATTTATAGTCCAGCTGGGTACAAAAATAGATGTTCACACCTCCTTGATGCTGACATGGACACCTCCAGAAGATGGACCATCTGACACCAGCTGGGTCAGAGAGGCTCCGCCCCCTCAGAGACTGAATCCTAAGAACTACCAACCTGCTTGAAGAACTGGTTCCAGCTGGACTGGACCCACCCAGACCTGATCAACCTCCACATCACTCCAGTAGACCATCTTCAGAAGCAGGAAGTTGTCCCCTAGGTCTCCCCAGAACACCCTATGTCAAAATCAACAGAGATTCTAGAAGGGTTCCAGTGCTGGTTCTAAGGTTCTGGTTCACCACAGATCCAGAGTGAGACGCATCATCTACACATGGAGAAGACCCGGAACAACAGAGAACCTTCACAGAAGTGGAACAACTGAATTCTTCCAGGAACACGGAGAAGGTTCATGCAGGAAGTCACAGAAGATCCAGAACATGAAGGCTGGTCTGAATATCCCCACAATGCACCTTGATGACCCTCAGAGCTTCTGGGAAAATCTTCTCTGGACTAATGACAGGAGAGTTGACCTGTTGGAAGACAGTGTCTGTGAGGTCATCGGTCTGTGAGGTCATCGGTCTGTGAGGTCATCGGCCTGTGAGGTCATCTGTCTGTGGGGTCATCGTCTGTGAGGTCATCGGTCTGTGAGGTCATCGGTCTGTGAGGTCATCGGTCTGTGTGGTCATCGGTCTGTGAGGTCATCGGTCTGTGAGGTCATCGGTCTGTGAGGTCATCTGTCTGTGGGGTCATCGTCTGTGAGGTCATCGTCTGTGAGGTCATCGGTCTGTGAGGTCATCGGTCTGTGAGGTCATCGTCTGTGAGGTCATCGTCTGTGAGGTCATCGGTCTGTGTGGTCATCGGTCTGTGAGGTCATCGTCTTTGAGGTCATCGGTCTGTGAGGTCATCTGTATGTGAGGTCATCGTCTGTGAGGTCATCGGTCTGTGAGGTCATCGGTCTGTGAGGTCATCGTCTGTGAGGTCATCGGTCTGTGAGGTCATCGGTCTGTGTGGTCATCGGTCTGTGAGGTCATCGTCTGTGAGGTCATCGGTCTGTGAGGTCATCTGTCTGTGGGGTCATCGTCTGTGAGGTCATCGTCTGTGAGGTCATCGGTCTGTGAGGTCATCTGTCTGTGAGGTCATCGTCTGTGAGGTCATCGGTCTGTGAGGTCATCAGTCTGTGGGGTCATCGTCTGTCAGGTCATCGTCTGTGAGGTCATCGTCTGTGAGGTCATCAGTCTGTGAGGTCTTTGTTGACGGTCTCTTTAGGGACGTGAGACTGACTTTTATCTGTAACCAGAGGTCAGCGGAGGTCAGCGGAGGTCAGCGGAGGTCAGCGGAGGTCAGCGGGTCTTTGACGGACTGATGTCGTTTTTGTGTCGACCTGCGGCAAGTAACGCACACAGGAAGTGAGAGTGAAGAAGAAGTGAGAGTGATTCTGAGGAGAGCCTCTGACTTCGGTTCAGGTTTTGACGGTTGCAGGATTTCCCCGCCGTTTCTCCGGCTCACATGACGGCGCTGACCCGGCGTCAGGGTCGCGCTGCTGCTCTGTACAAGGAAGGAAGTGTCTGCAGATGACGATGCGGTTTCACTCTCGGCTGCGTCCGGTTCCGTCAAACCGCAGCGGGTCTGATCAACAGCGGCGGCCCGGCGGGGTGAAAATGAAAGAGGAGGTTTAACTCCGATGACGTGGCGCCGACAGTTTACTGACAACAACAAACTCTCATGATTCCAGCGACGGCACAAACATCCTGATGGGTTCTGTTCACAGAACATGGAGAGGGGCGGAACCGCCATTATACATAAATGATCTCCGTGGTCGTTGATCTGCTGTGAAGACGATGGAGATCTTCAGCCGGATGGATGGATGATAATAATAATAATAATAGTACATGATGGATGATGGATGATGGATGGATGATGGATGGATGATGGATGATGGATGGATGATGGATGATGGATGATGGATGGATGGATGGATGATGGATGGATGATGGATGGATGATGGATGGATGATGGATGGATGATGGATGAAGGATGATGGATGGGTGATGGATGGGTGATGGATGGATGATGGATGATGGATGGATGATGGATGATGGAAGGATGATGGATGGATGAAGGATGATGGATGGATGATGGATGATGGATGGATGAAGGATGATGGATGATGGATGGATGATGGATGGATGGATGATGGATGATGGATGATGGATGGATGATGGATGGATGGATGATGGATGGATGATGGATGGATGATGGATGGATGATGGATGGATGATGGATGGATGAAGGATGATGGATGATGGATGGATGATGGATGGATGATGGATGATGGATGGATGATGGATGGATGATGGATGGATGAAGGATGATGGATGGATGAT
>JBBDHG010000230.1:72500-85000 GCA_037951165.1 Lophius americanus | reverse complement strand
TGATGAATGATGATGATGAATGATGATGGATGATGAACGAATGATGATGGATGATGGATGATGGATGATGGATGGATGATGATGGATGATGAATGGATGATGATGGATGATGATGGATGGATGATGGATGGATGATGATGGATGATGATGGATGATGGATGATGATGGATGATGATGGATGATGATGGATGGATGATGGATGGATGATGATGGATGATGATGGATGATGGATGATGATGGATGATGATGGATGATGATGGATGATGATGGATGATGATGGATGGATGATGGATGGATGATGATGGATGATGATGGATGATGGATGATGATGGATGATGGATGGATGATGGATGATGATGGATGATGGATGATGGATGATGGATGATGGATGGATGATGATGGATGATGAATGGATGATGATGGATGATGATGGATGATGATGGATGGATGATGGATGGATGATGATGGATGATGATGGATGATGGATGATGATGGATGATGGATGGATGATGGATGATGATGGATGATGGATGGATGATGGATGGATGATGATGGATGATGATGGATGATGATGGATGGATGATGGATGGATGATGATGGATGATGATGGATGATGGATGATGATGGATGATGATGGATGATGATGGATGGATGATGGATGGATGATGATGGATGATGATGGATGATGGATGATGATGGATGATGGATGATGGATGATGATGATGGATGGATGATGGATGATGATGGATGATGATGGATGATGATGGATGATGATGGATGGATGATGATGGATGATGATGGATGATGGATGATGATGGATGATGGATGATGGATGATGATGATGGATGGATGATGGATGATGATGGATGATGATGGATGATGATGGATGATGATGGATGATGGATGATGATGGATGATGGATGATGGATGATGATGATGGATGGATGATGGATGATGATGGATGATGATGGATGATGATGGATGATGATGGATGATGGATGATGATGGATGATGATGGATGATGATGGATGGATGATGATGGATGATGATGGATGGATGATGGATGGATGATGATGGATGATGATGGATGATGGATGATGATGGATGATGGATGATGGATGATGATGATGGATGGATGATGGATGATGATGGATGATGATGGATGATGATGGATGATGATGGATGATGGATGATGATGGATGATGATGGATGATGATGGATGGATGATGGATGGATGATGATGGATGATGATGGATGATGGATGATGGATGATGATGATGATGATGATGGATGATGGATGATGGATGATGATGATGGATGGATGATGGATGATGATGGATGATGGATGATGATGATGGATGGATGATGGATGATGATGGATGATGATGGATGATGATGGATGATGATGGATGGATGATGATGGATGATGATGGATGATATAGGTGGAAACTTGACTTTCTTCTCTTTTCTCTGCAGCAGGAACAAAGTGTCTCAGTTTGTTGTTTGGAGCTCAGAGAGGAGAAGTCACACATCATCATCATCACCCTCATCATCACCCTCATCATCACCCTCATCATCACCCTCATCATCACCCTCATCATCACCCTCATCATCACCCTCATCATCATCCTCATCATCACCCTCATCATCATCCTCATCATCACCCTCATCATCACCCTCATCATCACCCTCATCATCACCCTCATCATCACCCTCATCATCCTCATCATCACCCCCATCATCACCCTCATCATCACCCTCATCATCATCCTCATCATCACCCTCATCATCACCCTCATCATCACCCTCATCACCCTCATCATCACCCTCATCATCCTCATCATCACCCTCATCATCACCCTCATCATAACCCTCATCATCACCCTCATCATCACCCTCATCATCATCATCTTCATCATCATCTTCATCACCCTCATCATCACCCTCATCATCATCCTCTTCATCACCCTCCGGCGTGTTCCCCCTCTCTCGTCTTCTTCGTCGTCTTTCTCATTCCTGTCAATGATGGAGAAGAGTGAGAGAGTGAGATTCACACAGTCATGGAGGGGGGGTCCTCAGACGACACCGACCCTCTCAGGAGATTCTTCTGACTGGAGATTCCATCCAACCGGGTCGTCGGCATCAAACCCGACAAACGATCAGAACCAGGTTGTGGAAGAACCTGAAGATGACAACATAAACGTGAAGAACCCAGACCGGAGCCCCGACGAAGACCCGTTCCAGATGAGGAAGGGCGTGGATAGAATCGGATCTCCTCAGACGGACTGAGATCATCTCTGGACCAGGACACAGACGTAAAGCGCTGATGAAATAACAGAATCGGAGGAGAATCCCGCTCAGAACCAAGAACCCGGATCTTCCTCCAAACTCTGGACCAGGACACAGACGTAAAGCGCTGATGAAATAACAGAATCGGAGGAGAATCCCGCTCAGAACCAAGAACCCGGATCTTCCTCCAAACCTGTGATTAAGTGAAATTACAGCCTCAGTGTCCAGAAAGCAGAACCAGAGTTTCTCCGAGGTCGAGACCCGACCCGTGTCAGAAACGTGTTCTGTAGGTTCTGGGTCCTCCGGCAGAAACCCAGAACCCAAACCAGATCCTGACAGTCCATCATCTGCTACGTGAAAATATGATTCATATCCTGAAGTGAGGTTTCTTCTCCTCAAGCTCTCCCCCCCTCTCAAAAAAATGTTCCCCCTCCTCCTCTTCCTCCTCCTCCTCCTCCTCCTCCTCCTCCTCCTCCTCCTCCCCCTCAACCACCATCTAAACACATCCTGCCCCCGGCCCGCTGGAGAACTTTCCATGAGGCTGTGATTGACAGCCAGGACTTTTTCCCCTTCCCACAAAAACCTGATCCCAGCTCCAACCGCGAGGGAGGAAGAGGAGGAGGAGGTGATGGAGGAGGACGCTCCTCCAGTCATCATGGCTGGGAACCAGATGTTCACACAGAGCGATTCTGCTCCTGTGGGGGTTTGGGCTAACGGGCTCTTATCAGGACCGAACCCGAGGGGAGGAGAGGAGGAGGAGGAGGAGGAGGAGGAGGAGGAAAAGGAGGAGAGGGAGGACGGAGGAGGAGGAGAACGGAGGAGAGGGAGGACGGAGGAGGAGGAGGAGGAGGAGGAGAACGGAGGAGAGGATAGGAGGAGGAGGATGGTGGAGAGGAGTAGGTGGATGGAGGAGGAGGAGGAGGAGTAGGAGGACGGAGGAGGAGTTGGAGGAGGATGGAGAAGGAGGAGGACGGAGGAGGAGGAGGACAGAGGAGACGAGGAGGAGAAAGGAGGAGGACGGAGGAGGAAGAGGAGAACTGAGGAGGAGGAGTCCAGGAGTGAAGGATCAGGTGGAGACGGTTGGTGTTAAAGGGACTTTTCTTTTCAATAAGGAGGACTGTGATTGAACCAGAGGTCAAAGGTCTCCAGGCCGGGGGTCCGGCTCACAAACAGAAGGAGGCGGAGGTCCAAAGCAGCAGCTCCTGTTTGATGTCTGAGTGACTCCGCCCTCCCTCCACCCAGCCTCCAGATGCAGGAGGTGAAACCAGCAGCAGGGTAAACACTCGCTCCGTGTTTACTGTGTCAGAGTTCTGGAACCGTCAGAGCCGGGCCGGCTGATTGGTTCTGACCCGCGGCCAGATCACACGCACGCGTCTCCTCGTCAGCCTCAGCGAAGATGAAGCAGAGCTGAGGAGGTGGAGGAGAGGTTGTTTATTCGCCGCGGCAACAGTCGCCTCCGGTTTCATAATACAGTTAACGCCACATGTAGCGTAACGCCACCGCCACACACACCTGTTACACGTGTGTTACATCACAAACAAGAGTTACACAAACCCTCAAACACACTCAGGAGTCACGAGGTCAAAGGTCATCAGCATCATCAGCATCATCAGCATCATCCACCGCCATCCGTCAATCATGACTGACATTCTTAATTACATCCACACTATAGATGTAGTATGTAAGAAAACATTCATTCATTCATTCATTCATTCATTCATTTAAGAAAGAAAACAAACTTTACATTCATTCATTCATTCTTTCATTCATTTATTTAAGAAAGAAAACAAACTTTACATTCATTCATTCATTTAAGAAAGAAAACAAACTTTACATTCATTCATTCCTTCATTTATTTATTTAAGAAATAAAACAAACTTTACATTCATTCATTCATTCATTCATTCATTCATTCTTTCATTCATTTATTTATATGTAATGTCTTGGATTAGACTGGGTTTCAACTGTTCCTTTGATGTCCCTTTGGGGGTGGGGCTTGGGGCTCAGTGGGCTGAACAGAGACGCTGCAGTGGAAGGCCCAGTAGACGAGCGTCTACAGGGTCTCCTGGAGACCCTCAGAGAGTTTGTTGGAGTTGTCGGTGGTTTTATAGTAAGTCAAACCTTCATGGAGGAAACTTGAGGAATGTTTCCTGAACCGTTGGTTCTGCTGGGCCCTGAAGGAGGTCCGGGTCTCTGAGGGTTCTCTGGTTGAAGTGAGTTTGATCGGCTCCTGTCAGGTTTTACTGGACGATCACTTCTACCGTTTCCTGTCGGCATCTCGTGAGAACTGAAGGACATCTTCAGGGACCAGGTCTCCTCTGGACCCCCATCCATGTCCTCCCTGTCTTCACCACGGACCTCCGGGACGAACCCCCACAGCCTCGTTGGACCGGAGAACCGCACCAACGTCTCAGCGGCAGTTCTGATCTTCTACTGAGGGCTTTGCTTGTTTTTGTTTTTGTTTTGGCAGCGGATGAGAGAGAGGAGACGTTCTGTGGTCGCTTCAAGGTGACGCCAGCAGCAAGGAAAGGAAATGAGGGGGTGTGAGAGGAAGGAGGAGGAGGAGTGTGAATCCTGCTGCTCCTCCCTGACATGGGTTTCTAAAAATAGACGGCGGCGGGGCGACATAAATCATGCAGAAGAAGAAACGGAGAAGACGAGAAGCTCCAGAGGAGAACCCTGGATTCAGGGTGGTCCTAATCATCTGGTCCGTGTTGCTGAGCCGCCATCAGGTGAGACGATGGGGCGGGACCAGGAGCTGCCAATCAGACAGTCAAGTCAAATGGTTCCCAAATGTTCTGCGTGGATCCTTCTGAATAGTTCCACATGGAACCTTCTGAATGGTTCCACATGGAACCTTCTGAATGGTTCCGCATGGAACCTTCTGAATGGTTCCGCATGGAACCTTCTGAATGGTTCCACATGGAACCTTCTGAATGGTTCCGCATGGAACCTTCTGAATGATTCCGCATGGAACCTTCTGAATGGTTCCACATGGAACCTTCTGAATGGTTCCACGTGGAACCTTCTGTATGGTTCCGTACGGAACCTTCTGAATAGTTCCACATGGAACCTTCTGAATGGTTCCACATGGAACCTTCTGAATGGTTCCACATGGAACCTGCTCTGATTGAGGGTTGGTTCGCGGGACCAAACATCTGGTATTCTGACGTGCGGCGAGGTTCCACGTTGTTTATGACGCATTATAGCAGTGCTAGCATTAGCTATGCTACACAGCCATGTAGCATAGTAGCCCAACTCTGAACATGATCGTGTTTGTTGGACTTAAATCATGTTTTAATTACAGTTTCTATCGTTTAGTCATATTTCAAACACCCTTCAGCCAGTCAGCCATAACATTATGACCACTGACAGGAAACATCAGAGTAGCAGTGATTCTCTTGTTGCCATGGTTACCTGTCTGTGGGTGGGATGTATTACCGTACCGGATATATCCACCGGTGAAGGAGGATGACACAGAACATGTTTTAGCAGCAGAAAGAGCAACGACTCAATACCAGCAGGTGGTTTTAATGTTATGGCCTGTGGCTGTAGAATGACTTGGAGGCGTTTCCTTCCAGCGGCTCGTAAAGAGTCTCTGGGTTTGTGCCGTTCTGCTGCGGCGTGACGATGAAGAACAATCTGTGGACCTCATGACTCGGACAGAAATAGCCCAGACTGTAAATCCGGTGTTCCGGTGGTTCTTGATCTCCGGAACCAGCGGCGCAGAGAGGAAATGAAACGTCTGTCCTGGTTTGGGAGCAGCAGTGACCTGATTTCATTTATCCGCTGCTGTCAGCTGACTGGCGGTCAGATGGGGATTCTCTTCCTCCGCAGCACGCGCCTCCTCATCTGGATCTTAATCCGGTGCGTCCTCCTCTCGGGGGGGGGGGGGGGGGGGGGGGGGGGGGTTTACTCCTCAGGGTAAAGGTCAAAAGGTCACAAAGATTCTGAGGGGAAGCTCACACCGTTTTTTTTATACTATAAACACTCTAAAAGTATGTAGACAAACTGGGTCGCGTGAGACTGCTGTTAAGTCAAAGTTCATGTTAGCTGCACCGTGGCATCAACATGCTAACTATGCTAACATAACTTAATGCTAATTTCAACTTGTCCACATGCTAACAATGCTAAATTAACTTACTGCTAATCTCAACATGTCAACATGCTAACAATGTTAAATGAACTTATGCTAATGTCAACATGCTAACAATGCTGACACAACTTACTGCTATTATGAACATGTCCACATGCTAACAATGCTAAAATATCTTACTGCTAATGTCAATATGTCAAACTGCTAACAACGCTAAATTAATTTACTGCTAATGTCAACATGCTAACAATGCTAACACAATTTTCTGCTAATATAAACATGTGAACAAGCTAACAATGCTAATATAAATTACTGCTAATGTCAACACGCTAACAATGCAAACATTACTTACTGCTACTATCAACATGTCAACATGCTAAAAACGCTAAATTAACTTACTGCTAATATCAACATGCTAACAATGCTAAAAAACTTACTGTTAATGTCAACATATCAACATGCTAACAATTCTAACAAAACTTACTGCTAATGTCAACATGCTAACATGACTTGCTGCTAATGTCAATATGCTAACAATGCTAACATAACTTACTGCTAATGTCAACATGCTAATATGACTTGCTGCTAATGTCAACATGTCAACATGCTAACAATGCTAACATAACTTACTGCTAATATCAACATGCTAACATGACTTGCTGCTAATGTCAACATGCTAACAATGCTAACATAACCTACTGCCAACCAAAGATACATCATAAATGGTCTTTCTCTGCATCAGGCGACTGTTTTCATCGTTGTCTTTGATAATTTCACGTTAAAGTAAAATCAGCCACTTTCGTTTGAAGGTTAACGGACGGTTGATTTATTGAATAAAAAATGAAGGTAAAAAAAAATACGTACGAAAATCAAAGACAGATGGAACCAAGTTTAGATCAATAGTTGATCAATCAGAATCAGAACAAGGCGTTTCTTGGATTATTTGCCTAATAATAAAGTTGGTCTCCATTCATCTCGATCTCAGCCGAGGGTTTAGGGACCGTCTACAAATGGAACAAATGTAGAAAAGACAGAATAGACTTTCATGAGGTTGTTCTATAAATAATAACTTACAGTAAAGTTATTTACTTTATGTACTTTTAAATCTTCTACCTTTGATCTCTATCCTGTCAATTTGCAATGCATGCTGGGCCACCGACTGTTTCAGACGGGGTCTTCCAGGTCTGGAGAGTTTAATCTTTCATGGAACGGTTATGAAACCCCGAATGAAAAAAGTTTCCTTCTTTTATCTCCTTCCTCCTTCCCTCACTTCAATCCTCCGTTGAAGTTTTACGGCGCGATGTTTCCTCAGCAGAGGAGGCGGGATTTAAAGCCGTGTGACAGACGCCTCAGGACATCGCCGCCGCGGACAGATTGGATCTCTCGCCGGTGCAGATAAGCCGAGGCGTGCCGACGTCAGCGCAAACATCAAATATGGCGGCGGTCTGCAGGAGGGGGGGGGGGCTTCAAAGGGCGGACTTTGATACGGGAAACAACCCAAATATTGAGCCGGACCGTTTGAAAGTGCTGAGCAGCTGTTACACATTTACCAGAGGCTGGCGAGGAAGAGGCTCTTCCCTTCTTCAAGCGGCGCTGCTGCTGCTGCGAGGGGATATTTAATTACAAAGCAGATCTGAAGAAGACGATCCCCCCCCCCCACCCACTCAACCCCACCCCTCCCTCGCCCCAACACGTCTGAGAGGCCGGCTCCGCCCCTCTGGGCTCAAACCGCACTGTATTTAAAAGCTAACGCTCAAAGCTGAGGCTGAACAGAGGGTCCGGAAGGACGGGAGCGCTCTCTTTAAAGATCCGGGAGGCGTTTGCCAAGAGGCGGATGAAACGCGGGGGCTTAGTGAGGAAGAGGAAGAGGAGACGCTCTGCCAAACCTCGGCGCTGTGCAGAGCGGATGAACGACCTGCTCTGTCTCGGCGAGCGCTCCTTCATCCCAACGAAAGCGGCTAAAAACACACAAAGCGGAAGAATCTGAATTCTTGAGGGTCGACCGGACAGAGCGGTCCGATCCCAACGCCGGGCCCAACTGTTTGAGTCGGGTCCGACGGGAACACGTCGCTCCTCAACGCCCCCTAAAAGAACGTTAAACCACAGACCGGTTCAAGAGTCAGGGGAGAATTCTGATCCGAGACTTTGGCCGGTACCAAAAGTCTGACCAGATCGTTACTTAACGAAAATACTTGATTTTATTTCGCAAATCACCGAAACGTTTCACCGCAGAGTTTTTATACTCAAATATCAAAGAACCGACATCTTGCGAACATGAGGACCGGGAGGCTCCGGCGCCGCTGACCCACGCTCCGGGTTTTCCTCCAGACCATTTCCACGCCTCTCACGACTTTTGATTTCGCAAGTTAGCTAAAAAAAATTCAAAATGTGCAGTTTGATCGGGACTACCGATTTATCCGTTTCAGTTATGACCCACAAAAACAGTCTTTGCGGAAAAATGTAAAAACAGTCTTTGCTAAAATCTCTCAAAAAACAAAAACTGCGACAAAAAAAAAACAGAAAAGAAACAAAAATAATCCGATCAATCAGTAATCGTGGAAATTCTCGATGCTAATATGCAATGGCTAGATGTCACAAAGACATTAAAAACATCAAGCCACATGTTGGGGACATCAAAGCCACCAAGTTACACGCCACAAAGGTATCAGGTATTATGTCGGACATCAAAGCAAGCAAGTTAAATGTTTCAAAGACATCAAAGACATAAAGCTACTTGCCAGAAAGACATTAAAGACATAAAGTCACATGTTAAAGACATCAAAGCCACCTGGTTACATTTGGAGAGGACATAAAAGGCATACATCTTCCGGTTGAAGATACAAGTTACATGCAACAAAGACATCAAAGACCTCAAACTTCATGCCTACTACTGCTACTATTACTATTACTAATATTTCTACTGATACTAGTGACCGTAGGGATTCATGCTGTGAACCGGTCCAGGTTCACAGCATGAAACAGTCCAGGTTCATCCAGATTCTTCAGATTCACCCTCATGCTACATGCTAACATTAGCCGTTTCGGTCGGTGACTCAGAGAATAATGTAGATGGTTATACTTTGAATAATATTTGTCCATCACTGAGTAATACAGTATATAAATATATATAATATATAATATATAATATATAATATATAATATATAATATATAATATAAATATATATAATATATAATATATAATACAGCAATTTTTTTTTATTGACTTATGGCACCGTTTAGCTTCCGTTAGTAACAGTCAATGTTAGCATCCAATCACCACCTAGCTGATATATCGCTATCAACTATATATAACTGAAAAGGTGTGATACACCTAACACACACTTATTTCACTCTAAAAGTAAAACATGATCGTTAAAATCAAAGAGTAAAGTTTTTACTTATAATATAAAGAATGCTAACGTTAGCTGAAACACGCCGTCAAAAGGAACGAATGTTCTTCCAGATTAGCATAAATATAAAATCTTGACTCAAGGGCGGCGTGACGGCGGTGAGGTGTGAAGCAAGCGTGATGGATGGGTTGAAGGTGGAGGTGGGACCGCACCAGGGATGGGCTCTGAGCCCCTTCTTGTTTGCTGTGGCGACTGACAGACTGACGGAGGAGGTCAGTCCATCAGGTCAGTCGTTGGGTTCCGGCGTTGGACCCTGTGTCTCGCCGACAGATGCTGCAGCGGAACACTTCCTGTCCGCTTTATCCCTGCAGGTCCGACGTGATCGATATCGCTCGGCTCGGCCCGGCCTCCTAATAAAACCGTCGGCCAGATAAGGAGCCGGGCCCTAGAACCGTCAAACCCGGTCCAGCAGACAGTCCAGGCGGGTTATAAAGGATGAAAGGTTTCGCCCCCTCCCCCCGGCCTTTACTTCCTGCCAGCTCGTCGACGTGACAAATCCAGCGTCCCCTGTGTTTACCTTCCAGCAGCGATATCCAGGCAACGGGACCGCGGCTCTCGGCGCCGGCGGCTATATTTGGGCCTCGGCTCCGTAAACCTCTTGTCCAGATAAAGAGTCAAAGCGGCGGCGCGTTCCTTTCTTGGTGCTCGCTGCTGGGAGTTGGCTGATTAATGGCACAGCAGCTTCTGCCCGCCTCGCCGGCTAATTATAGAGAGTGCAGCTGCTGGGTCCGACCGGGCCCTCCACGCAGCACCACCTCCACCCCCTCCACCCCCCACACCACCTCCACCCGCACGCCGCTTACATTCCCCTCAGTCTGCAGAGATCGGGGCAGGAAGGAGATCAGGTAGAGAATCGACTCGCAGATCAACCCTGACTTTAAACGGGCCGAATGTTCTCCTTGGTTCTGGAGGGAAGAACAGGACGTCCAAGTAAAATTAAGTTATTCTGTGTGGGTTGGTTCAGTACCGACCCAAATGTGACGGCAACACGAAAAACTTCTGGTACCGGAGGGGGAACCCTGTTACCCCCTGGATCCTAAGATCCCGCCAGCGTGACCCCGAACCCAACAGAACCCAACAGAACCCTAGAGGATTCTGGGTTCAGTAGACTCAGACAGTTTGTCATGTTGAACGTTGTTTAATGGTGGATATAAAACTGTGGTAGCCAGAATTTTACCGTAGAAAAAACATGGTGAGCGCTTTCAAGACATTACGGTAAATAACCTTTAAAAAAACACATAAAAACAGGAAATATATATATAAGTATTTATTAATGACATCACAATAATCACTTATCGTATATGGACTCGTAGGTTGCTAGGACTCGTATCTGGCCTCGTAGGTGGTTAGGACTCGTATCTGGACTCGTATGTTGCTAGGACTCGTATCTGGACTCGTAGGTTGCTAGGACTCGTATCTGGACTCGTAGGTTGCTAGGACTCGTATATGGACTCGTAGGTTGCTAGGACTCGTATCTGGACTCGTATCTGGACTCGTAGGTTGCTAGGACTCGTATCTGGACTCGTATCTGGTCTCGTAGGTTGCTAGGACTCGTATCTGGACTCGTAGGTGACATGTAGTGTCGTATCTGGATACTGGTAACTAAGACAACGTGGACAGTATGGGTGATCCATTTAGCAGAGAGGATTGTGGGTAATCTAGCTGGGTTTGATTGCGTAGCGTGTTAACATGATAGCTAGCATCGCTCTGATAGCTAAGAATGTTTCTTCCTTGCTGTTCAGTCGCTGCCAGAACAGATTCATGTGAACATCCTGTCGGTCCCGGTTCCCCCCTTAGACCCCACCACAAACACCCTCGATGAACCCAAACCCCCAAACGGGTCCAAATGACTCTAATGATCCGTGTCTTCATCTGAGGCGTCCTGTTGAAGGTCGTGTGGTCGTGGTGTCGCGGCCCGGTTGTTGACACCTTGAATGCGCTGGTTAGCATGTCAACAAGACTTTAGTAAATACAGTGACCCTTTTTCTGTGTGGGTAGCGGTGCTGAGGGGGGGGGCGACTCCCGTTATAACTCATGGGGGGGATATTTTTATCCTGTTTCCAGGGTCGTGATCCGTCCAGACGATCAGATCCACCGGGTCGACATCAGCGCCAGCTGCTGCTAAGCTCAGGAGGAATTTGGACGGCGGCGTGAAGCGCACCGGGGGGCTCGGCTCTAAGCTCCGGGGCAGATTTTTGAAAGTGCTGACGTGGGGGGCCCGCCGACCATTATGTGACTGCACCATGTTCTCCCCGAGTCTGGGTGGTTTCTCATGCGGGGGGGCGGGGGTGGGGGCGGGGTTGGGGGCGGGCTGACCTTTTGAACAGCGTTTGGATTTGGACACACTCCAGATGAAGAGGGGCGTCGACCCGGCCGGTACGAGCCGCTCGTTGGGAAACAATGACCCGGGACCACGAGGCTAATGTAAGCCCACCCTGCCGTAAACCCTAAACCCTGAGGCTGACATAGCTGAGCTGGATGGGGGGGCCGGTGGGGGGTGGGGGTGGGGCTGGACACTTGTTGCTAATCTCCTCGCTGACATGTGATGCAGACTTTTCTGCACAGAAACATTTTTCTTCTTAGTTTTGGTCCGCTCTCCGCGCGGCTAACTCGCTCCTGGTCGATCCGCTAAGCTAGCTAAATTTCTGAGCCGACAGACGGAAAATCTTAACTTGTTGAGAATGATTCCGTGTTTTTGTGTTTT